>APFE030245268.1:0-18197 GCA_000404065.3 Pinus taeda
TGACGCGGAATCATCTGTGGGATGTACTTCTTATCATCTTGTCATTGAGATCCCTTTGTTTTCATCTTGACAGGATACTCATGTTGTAGTCATGTATGTCTGAATTGAGCTTCCTTTCATGCCATGATTTGCGAGATGCTCATTATTGTCATAAGTGAAGTTATGTCATACTGATAGGAGTCCCTTTTTTAGATGAGAGTTCCTACAATGGAACATCTCTTGGAGCCACTCCTACATGAGGGCATATTCCTTGTATGATAGCGAAAACGCGTGCATGTACATCATCACTCTTTCAAGCACTTAATGCAACGACCTACACCATCTTGACATTGGGCCTAAAGACGTAGTACCTCCTGGATGAACTATGTTATAAATTCCTTGTGTTTTTTTATGATGGTGATTCTTGTCATGTTCCTTCTTCTTTACAGCATGCATATATGATGCTTTATGCTATTTTTAATGAAATTCTAATCACATCATGAAAGCAAAATATCTTGGTTAAATCTGGGAGTTGAGTCAACTCAAATCAATCTTCTAGCAAAAGTTTGGTAGATTTTACATTTTCTAACATAAGCATGAGTGTCCCTAAATAAATTCAGCCAATAATAACTAGCTTGTAGGATCTTGTGAGCAGTGGTATCTCCACCATAGTATCCTCCCGCTAGTCCATCATGTAGCTCCTGCAAGACCTTTTCAGCTTCAGACTTTTCTAGACATCTTAAAAAAATAGAATCATAATTTCTTCTCAATAAGACATTATTAACAAGCTGATATCGATTAGCCTTTAGTCTGAGAGTTCTTTCCTTTTCGTAATTGAGTTATAGTGGAGTATAACTATTTTTTAAATAAAAAATGAGATCAACATATTTGGATTCAATGTTGACGGGAAATACCTCTATGATCTGAACATTATTACCTAAATCTTCATTAACTCAGTCGTCATCAGCTCCAATAATCAACCTGCAAAATCCTTGACCTCTGACAATTTTAGCAGGTTTAATATCTAGTTCATATTCTTGTAGGGAAGTAATCCAATTAGCTCTTTTCTCTCTTAATTATTTTGAATAAGTAATTGCCTAACAACAAGGAAATGAACAATTACTTTAGTGTCTGTCTTTAGGAGGAAAGGCCTAAAATGCTTTATGAATTTAAGGAGATTCCAAATTTCCTATATATTTCAAAGATTTGCTTCAAATCATGCAAATGATTCTTCCTTTGTTTGGAATAAATTGTAATGTCATCAAGATATACTACAACTGATTTGTTAATCAAACCTATGAACGCAATATCATAACACTTTGAAAAGTAGCTCCACTGTTAATCAATCCAAAAGGTATTTTCTGATAATAATATGTCCTCCACTTGGTCCTGAATGTGATTTTCTGTCTATCATCTAGATGTATAAGTATTTGATTATATCCTGAAAAGCCATCTAAGTAGTAAATTAGTTCTAAACAAGTAGAATGTAAAATTTGCTCCCTTAGGGCTAAAGGAAAATTGTCCTTTTGACAAGATTTATTCAAATTCCTAAAGTCACTAAAAATTCAAATGTCTTCATTCTTCTTTTTTATAGGCACAAGATTTGTGACCCACTTGGAATGTCTGACTAGAAAAATTATTTTAGCTTTAAGAAGTTTGTGTAGTTTATTCTTGATTTGAGCTTCAAAGTTAGGGTGGATCTTCCTTAGCGTTTTTTGAATAGGATTGACATCCGGAAGCATGAGAATAGTGTGTTGGATGATGGATGTATTATAGGTTTTCAGATCGTCATAATTCCATGCAAAAACATCCTTGTACTGTTTCAACAAGTCAATGAAAGCAGATCTTTCATCTGGTGAGAGTGCAAGGCCCAACTTAATGTTCTGAGGTTTACGATCAAATCCTATGTTAACTAGCTCATATCTTAAGGTAGAAATATGAGTTTTTCAATTGGTGATTCTTTTGAATCTATTGTTTAAGTCATATAAGTCTTCTAATTTAACAATATCTTTGGGTAAATTATTTTCATCAGAGGACCTATTTTTCATCTTTTCATGCTCATATTCATCAATTACTTAATTAGAGTAAGAACCTTCTGATGTTAAGAAACTTAGAATATCATCATCATAATTAAACACATGCTAATTCATTACATTATCTGGAATGGAGGGGCAAAAAACAAATTCAATTGAAAATCTAGCAACGCTAAAATACTCAGGTGGTATGAGTTTAGAAGCAACATATTCTAGGAGTTCAACACTAGAATTTTGTATCCTTGGGATGGGAGCTATGTAAAATGTAGTAAAATGGGCAGTGAGGTCTTCAAACAAAGATTGATAATGTCTAAGGTGACTAGAAACACAGTGGATAGTGTTTCTAACTTTTTTAATGACAATCTGTGAATCACCAAACACTTTAAGGTATTTGATGTGAAGACTAATGATCTTTTGTAAGCCCTACACCAATTCTTCATGCTCAGTAATGTTATTGGTATGGTTAAATTATAATATGCATGCAAGCATAGTTTTCTCACCTTCAAGACTTATGAAGATGCAACTAGCTCCTGCACCTTCGCTTGATTTTGAACCATCAGAATAAAGAATCCAAAAAAAATTATCAGTGTTATTTACACTGTTGTCTACAATATTAATACATTTAGAAGAATATGTTTGTGAATAATTTTCAATTTGAGATGATATAGAATCAACAAAAAATGGAGAAGTTTGTGCTAGAAAACTTCTGAAGGAATATTGAAAAGAATAGTTTCCAAGGATCTTATTTGAAAATACTAAATCAGTGACTGAATGTTGCATATTATTCTCTTTATAGACATGAATTTGATTTGGTTTTCCATTGTAGGGAAGCCACATATGTGACCAACCAGTTGCAAAATAACCACGTATCTTTTAAGACCAATATCTGCTCAAAATACAACCATAAAACTCAATAAGTGAACTACTAATATATCAATTATCTGACAAACTTTAGAGTTTGAAGATAGTCTAATCAATACATAATTCATATCCCCTAAAACTTTGACCTTTGACTGATCTAATTGAATTATTTCTACAATATATTTCTGGGGTGATATATTCATCTTAAGGCATGATATTAGATGATGCACTTGAATCTACAAAACAATTATGAACATTTTTGTTAAAAATTTAAAAA
This sequence comes from Pinus taeda, assembly GCA_000404065.3. Taxonomy (NCBI): domain Eukaryota; kingdom Viridiplantae; phylum Streptophyta; class Pinopsida; order Pinales; family Pinaceae; genus Pinus; species Pinus taeda. The sequence continues at coordinate 3,151 of APFE030245268.1, forward strand.
TTCAAGAGAAAGCAGGGAGCATGAAAGTTTGATTTGTCTCTTATTTTCATAGCATATGAAGGGTAAAATTTATCTGAAGAGACATTATGAGGCTTACCTTTTCCTTTTGATGCTCTTGAAGTAATAACAATTGGTAATGGAGATGCAGGGATGGAATTTAACTCCTGAAGTAAGAATTTATGATGTTGTTCCACCTTTCTCACTTCATATAGGGAGATGTTGGCTTTAACCTTCTTCATGTCCTCCACAATATTATACTCAATAGTATCAGAGACTACAAGGGCTTTCGATGAAGAAGGAGGCTTAGAAGTTGTAGGATCAAAAATATAGGGAGTAGTAGGATCAATAGGTCCTTTACTTCTCATACTATCAGGTAGGGCTTCTTCTTCTTCCTCATTTTCTAATGACGTTAAAATAAAATCCCAAAATATGTGAGCGTATTCTAATTCTTCTTCATGTGACTCTTCAGAGAATAGGCCTGATTCTTCCTCTTCATCATCCTGGTCAGATTTTGCATTGGAAATGATGGCAAGTGGTTGTGATTGGCATGGATGAGTTTTTCTAAATGGATAAAAAGTATTTTTAGATGGTTCAAAAACATGTTTCTTGATATCTACCATTTCATTTGACATAGTCTCGAGAACCTTTTTTATTCCTTCTAGATCGAAAAGATCTTTTGGAGTTTTCTTCTTTGGTTAATCCTTGAAATTTACCTGTTAAGTTTGTTTCCTTTCCTCAAGAATTTTCTTCTTCTTGAGGGAAATGATTCTCTTTTCAACAGACAAGGTTCCTTTCATATTATCAGATAATGAAATTTTATTTTCCCTATCTAAAAATATTGCAATGTTTGAAGGAAGAGAACTAATGTACCATTCAACTTGCACATCTACTCTAGGTCTAGAAGTTTTTGGGATTTTTTTAGCAGCGTGTTAAACCCTGAATTGATATCCTTAATCTTCTCGCTTGGATTGGATCTTAGATTTGACAAATTGTTAATCAAAGAAGAAATGCTTCAGTCATCTCCAAACTTGAGTAAGAATTGTTCTTGAAACCTATCTCAGCTAATTATAGACCCAAATGGAAGAGAAAAATAATATGATCCTGTTGATCCTTCAAAAGTATAAGGAAGAATCCTAACAACACAATATTATTCATTGACTCCATTTAATTTATGGGCAACATAAAATTAATAAGATGTTTATCTATAGGGAGGCCATCATCATGATTTTATTTAGGAAGCCATCTTTCTAGGTGTTTAGGTATGGATGTAGTGGTGGAGCCATCTGAACTACCCCAGGATCATTCCATGGTCTATTAGCCATCTCGAGATTTATTACAATAGAGGAGGTTGTATAATAAGTGGAAGATGAAGAGGAAGGGACAATGAAAGAAGTCACAGTGGTGCTACTTATAACAACTGCACCTAATGATTGTGTTTGAGAAATGGATGGGATAAGGGGTTGATAAGAAGAAGATAAAGAGGTAGAAGAATAACTAGAACCAATAGAAGGACTATGAGGAGGGGATGATGATGTAAGCTCACTAGCAGAAGAGTGAGTTTCTGATGTGGTTTTCTTTCTCCAATGAGTGACCAATGGAAATTCAAAAGGTTTGACTCCAAGATTTTCACTCTTGGATCTAGTTAGTACTCTGTAAGATTTTAAAGAGGATGCACCACTTCCTTTCGATATGTCTGATTGAACAATTTTCTCTCTTGAGATATATATTTCATCTAGTTTATGGATTAAAGACTGAACTTCAGGATATTCTGAAAGTGGAAGTGTGCTAGGAGCGTTGGTGGTTATTTGAGAAACTTCAGGCTATGGATTTGGAGATTTCGAATGGGATATGGAAATTGGCGGTGATTTTGAGGGGGATTGACTCTTTGAATGAAATTTTAATTTAAGAGTGGATCTTATTTCCATTCACAGTCTAAAGGCCCTACTTATAGTGCAAAAAATGTTGAAGGCTCGAAAATATCGGTCTCAACATTGGAGGAAACCACCTGGTCAGGAACATAGAGAAACTCCTTTTCCGTTTTAGATGGTGGATCCAAATGGGTTGATGGGAGAGGATTCCCTTAAAATAGATATATAAAAGTGGATAAACAATATATAGGTGTGAATATTGATGGATGTAAATAAAGCATAAATGAATATAATTTAAGGCCTTCCAATATCGATCCCAGGAAAATATATCTTCTATATTTGTGACTTAAATATTTCACTCATAATATGACAATGTACATCATCAAACCTTTCATGAATATAAAATGAGTAATGATAATTAATTCAATTAAATAGTTAATTAAACTAGTTCATATAAATCACTGCACATAAGATATATTTGTTTCTCTATATGCTTAAAATATTTCAATTAAAACACATCAATAATGATAATTGTTTAATTGTATGCAATAACGTTTATGACAAACTTGAAAAGAAATAATAAATCAACTCATAAACATTGGATCAATATATAGATAATAGTACTCGATAGACATTAAATTTGTTCATAAGTAAAATCAGAGTTGTTCTTCATTATATTAAGACTTCTTTTCAGGTAAAGTAGTAACAAAAAGCTTTCTTGTAAAAATTTAGAACCCCTTGTTCATAACATTGAAGGGGATTTATAGTTTGAAATAAAAACCCAAATATAGAAAAGTTCCACAAAATGTTGGGTGGTTTAAAGAAACCACACTTAAAATAAAATACAAGATAATAATAGCTTCTTCTTATAACAACTTTGAGCATGAATGGGAGGAGGACCACTTCTCCATTCGATGTCAAAGCTCGCATATGTATGTCATTGGCTTCAATTGTGGTGGATGGTGAGGATCAATGTGCATCTGAGCAGTGAATAACGCATTGTTGAGTGTTGGAAGATGATGACTAGTGGTATTTGGAAGACACCTAAGAATCAACAACTGACTGGGAGGTTTGACTAGGAAATGTCAATGGCATTCCAAGTCAATATTTGATAAGGCCTTTATTACATCAACCTTCTTCTTTAATGAGTCTTTCCAAGTATTTGTCACCAATTTACATCGTGAAAGCTATCTTCAGTGCATCGTGAAATGAGATTAGCCTACAATATTCTATCGATGATTGATTCAATCATGTTATTTGATATATCCCTGTTGGCTTATGGGGGCCTGACCCAGGTTCAGTGTTAGTTAGCTAAAAAAATCTGTACACTACTGGCCCTTTTGGCATCAGCCCACAAAGCATGGACTGAAGTCTCACCCGAAGTAGTATGGGGGGATGTTCGAACCAAGTTTCTGTACCCTTAAGATGGTTCTGATGTCGATTTATCCCAGATATACCTGCCTATGTACAGGGTGCTTAGCCCTCTGTTCCACCCTTCAATACCTTCACAAAAGGATATCATCAAGTTTTGCATAGCCCTAACCTGGGGATAATATACTTTTGTGTTGCTAGGGCAGCGAATTGTGATGTTAAGTATCTTACTTGTCTTATTACAGATCTTAGTTAGCTTCATGGAAACAGATGTTCTTACTTTCATTCACTTAACCACCACAATTACATATATTCATCCATCATATAAGCATTATAAGTGAAATTCATACCTACACATAACTAGATGCATAAATAGGAAATAAAGACACAAAATTTGTAGAAAACTTCTCTTTATTAATACTTTCGGACAATTATAGACTTGACCCGCCCTACGCACTCAGTTGCAGGAGTCCACGCACTCAGTTATGAACTTCTAGGTCTCTACGCACTCAGTTGCAGAGCCTCTACCTATGGTACGACCCAAAACTTAGACTTCTACTTCAAATCTATCTCTCATACATGTTCAATCTGCATTACTTGATTGATTCCGTTAACTACATAGAGCTTAGCTCTATTTATACAATCCCATGGTCCATAGACCATGGGTAGATCTTCTATAGCTGACATTACATTTCCAAAATAAGGCCAGAAAGCCCTATGACTCTTTAACATCTACACGCTCCGCAACCACAAAATGTGGAGTCTTTACATTTGGATTAAAAAATTGGACCAAAATTTTCACTTTTAACCCCAAAACTACCCTTGGGGGATCCCGTGCCCAACAGACCCCCAACAAAAACATCGTGACTCACCCTCAAGTCACTCTGCAGGTGCAAAGATCTTAGCACAAAGACCTCCCAACTCCATTTCGATCACCACAAATTCAATTGCACACTGGGAAGCTGCCTGCTGGACTTCTTCCACGCATTGTTCGGTGACTACTATTGAACTGCTACCCTTAATCTTTTGCTGAGCTGCCTGTAGTTGCACGAGCTTTCCTTTAATGGAGGTTTTGATCACATAAGTCTCATTTATACATGGCTATAAGCGTGCTTTTAAGACTGCTTCTTTGTGTCGATCGACATCCACCTGTTCCTTGAACTCCTTTACCTCCTAGATTTGTACAAGCCTCTGCATAAGGGCAACCATCTGTGCGGTCCCTTTGACCTCGTCATACTGATGTTGTAGCTCATGTGCCTCTGTCTCCAAACACTCTACATTTGGGTCCGCCTGCAAGGTGGTTAGGACCTTGAATGACTATTCAAAAAGTTGCATGCAGTCTTCCACTGCACTGTCAACTACCATTATCATTGTTATAACCGTAGTGGTACATTGTTCTCGGACTTTTGGTGGAGTAGAAGGTTGAGCACTCAACTGCAACTCTGCAATCTACAAGTTTAGCTCCAGCTGAACCCTGGCCATCTCTACTTAGGCATCACGCACCCCAATGGCCAAATTACGGATGCACAACTCCACCAATTCTTCTACCTAGATGTCCAACTCCAAGACCATCCAGTAGACTTCCTCGAATTCCTGCATGAGAGGCTTGGTCTGTTATACTACCTCGTTGCGCTGTAGGCCCAACTACTCAATGTTGTTGAGCTTCTTGCTCATCACATGTAGAGTGTGATTCTCACGGGCCATGAATTCCATGGTAACTCCATCTTGAAAGAGGTAGAGTGTCCCTTAAGGAAGCGTAACCATGCTTAATCCTACCCCTTTCAAACTACTAACTATGGGCATATCAACCTCCTTCTTTGTAGCAAGCGCCCCATCTGGTAGCACTATCATGTTGGTCACCCTTGTGCGTAACATCTCCTCAGCAACTAAAGTGCCGATCGTGAGGCTAGTGGACATTATTCCAGCCTATGGAGTGCAAACCTACAACTCCTGCAACTTTGTTCAGAGAGCCCCTAATAGCAACTGTTGTTCTTCTTCAAACTGTTGGAGGAACTCTGTGGTCACATCTCTCACCGTTTCTCTGATATCATGCAAATCCCCCTCAGTGAGGGTGATTAGATCGAAGGATGTTTTTGATGCCTTGGTTTTCTTTCATGGCGTTACCTGCTCTCACGGTCGTGGATGCTTCAGTTGGGTGGACATCGTCTGTGGGTCCACTACACCTTGTTTTGTCTCTATTTTTGCCTCAGTCTCGAACAAAGGTAACTTCTGTCCTTCACACTCTTCTCTTCCTGTTTTTTATTGTTCCACCAATTTCACGACGTCACATGCTACCTGGGCCTTAGCCTTTGCTTCCTCCTTTCTACGCTTCTCCACCAGAAGTGCCATTCAGAGCTTTATTTCTTCCTTCTTATGTTGTACGAAGGAATTTTTTGTTTCCACTACAGAGCCTTCTAGAGCATGTCATTCCGGTGGCTAGGACTCAAGGGCTGCGAAAATTACATCATCAGTTTTCAGGTATGGTAAGTTATGCCATGTCTTCATAGGGTCCTTCGACACCTTGATGAATACATGGTGGAAATCCGCTTTGAACTCTACGAAGCTCTGCAAACTAGCACATATTGTGGGTGACAACCATGGCTTATGATTCATCCCCATCTGGATAATCATCTCCATCAAGATCCAAAATATCATGCTTTCTTTAATGTGCTGCATGTCCTTAGTCACCCATAGTGAAGCATACTTCGATGCCACTAGAAGGTCCAGCATGACCAAAGGGAATTGGCTGTCTTCGGGCAACTCCCATGCCACTAGTACAATCGACAATAGGAGCCACGCATAGTGAAAAATGTTTCCCTACTCCTGTGCCTCGCAACAGTTCAGAAGGAACTCACTACATAGGTAGATTACCCACTTGGGCTTGACTCCTTCCGTGAATTGGGCCGTTGGTGCAATCACAAGTGTGGGCACCTTTTTCATGTGGCAATTCCGCATCATTTTCCCTCCTAGTATTTGCATCGCTACCTTGACTGCAGGGTTGCTAATATTGTAGATGACATATCGTCACTTCTTCTTCTCCAACTTGAACTTCTTCTTCATTTCTTTTGCGAGGGCCAACTCGCCACCTTTTCCTTTGATATATTTGCTGGATCCTCCCCTAAGTAAGGTAGCCATGTGATTCGATGAATCAAGTGGTCTATGATGGGAACGGGCTCCTCCAGCCACAAACACCCATCATAGACCAAGCAGAGCAGCTACCTGATGACGAAGACAGTCATTGAGGCGTGGTGGTATTGCGACACCTAGAGAAGGTTAAGCAAATTGACTTTCTCTACAACCTTGATCCATTTTCACGGCTCCAATTCAATTGTTCTAGTTGTCCCATCCATCTGTTGGCACATTAGCTTCTTAGTCATGAGATGCGGGAATTTCACGTGATCTGTGAGGTCCCAATCTTCAAATTTCAATACAAGAACTCACCCTAAGTGTAGCCCCTCAAAACTAATATCATTTGGGACCAATGGGGTTTGTAGGGAGCTCTTGCTCTCATCTATGTCATTTGGCACCTTGTCTTTACCCTTGCACGGAGGAACATATTCTGGTAACCGGGTAATAGGGTCCGCAACATGGGTTTCAACTTCCATTTCCTCGTCCTCCTCATCCACCATAATTTCTTCAAATTCCTCCTCATCAACCTTCAAATTAATAACCTTCCCCTTTTCCTACAAGGTGAGCTTGGTCCTTTGTGTGTTTCTTAGTGAGACGTGCATCGGTATCATAGCATGCTTATCCTTCTTAGGTCTTGGTGTTCTGGGTGATTTAAGGACCTCAACTATTGCTACGACACTCTCTAGAATTTTGACTACCACAATTTCCTGTGTGGCTTTCTTTAGTGTCGGCATCATTCTATTCAAGAGGTCTTGGATATCCTTTAGCAATGTTTCAAACACTGAACTTGCTCTCAAAGCCTCAAAATTTGGAAGGTCCATACACACTTGATAACACAACAACAAAATTTTCAAAATGCCAAATGTTTTCCATTGGACAGCCACTTGTAATTTATAGGGCATTTTGAATTCAAATTCAACCATTCTCCCCACATTCGGCCCATTAATGCTAGATTGGAGGCATATTTCAAAGAATCTAATCCTTAAATTTCTCCTTAGATGCATATTGCCTACTCCATTTTGCCTCAAACTGACCATGAAATGATGAATAGTGACTTTAACGGCCACTTTCTAGCAACCCTACACACTAGCATATCTATCTTCATGATTTTACAGTCCCTGTGACACTTTGTTGCTTCATGTAGTCCTAAAATCACAAAGCTCTCCAACCTAGGAAGTGTAGTTTATTGTCCCGCTCCTTCTTTTAGCTGCTTGGGGTGCTAAGACTATGCTTCCGTTGGCCAGTCAGATGGGTGGGCCACTTGTGTATGGGTTCAGTAGACTACAATTCACCTTTCCTGGGAAGGGATCTCCATTTAACTTAACTAGCTAGACTGCACCACCATCGGTAATATCCTAATAACATAGGGCCCCAGCCAATGAATTCTGAGTTTCCCTGGAATTTTATCAAACTTACTGTCATACAATAGCACTTAGTCATTCACCTTAAAGGTGTGCAACCTAATATGTCAGTCATTCCATGCTTTTTCACGTTGTTCTTGGACCTACTGGTAAATCCAACCAAAAATCTCTCTTCTTTGAGCTTGTCCAACTACGCGAGCCTCTCTTCTAGGTCTCCACAATCTGTCATACCCATGAGTGTTTCCATCCATAGAATAGGCACAATATACTCCATAGGCATCACCGCTTCCACACCATATACTAGCCTAGAGGGTGTATGTCCCGTTAACTTCTTGAATGTCGTCTGATAAGCCCACAATACTACAGGTATGCATAGGTCCCAATCACTTCCCCCAGAATTGCATACCTTGGTCAACGCAGTTCCAAGCACTTTGTCGAATGCCTCCACTATCCTATTATAATGTGGGTGATAACTTGTGCTCTTTTGGTGATACACCTGAAATTCCTCCGTTAGTGTGCTAATCGTCTCATTCAGGAAGTGTGTACCTTGATCGCTCATCAAGATCTTTGGACACCCAAATCGCATCAGTACATGTTCAAATAGAAACTTTTCCACTATCACACCCATGCAACCCTTCACGAGCTAGGCTTCTACCCAACAAGTTAAGTACTCCGCCATAGTGATAATGGACCTCACGCCTGTCTTTCCTTGAGGCTAAATAGGTCCTACAAAATCTATTACCCACTTCTCGAAGGGTCGCAACGTCATTTGTGGATTCAAAGGAAATTCATCCATCCACGATGACCTACCTATTCTTTGACATACATCACATACCTTGCAATATGCTTTTGAATCCTAATGAAGGGTTGGCCACCACAACCCTGAGCATAAAATCTTCTGTGTGGTTTCTCTCCCTGCATTATGTCCTCCCACGACACCCCCATGAGTTTATGTGAGGATGCTTCTTCATTCAAACTCAGGTACATACCTTCACAGTATGTCATCATTCCCCATCTTGTATGGATACCTAGTAATGATAGATAATTCTGCTACGTACACCACTAATTCCTAATCTTTCTGGATAGAGTATCCTTCCGTCATAGTTCCTATTGTTAGGAAGTATATTATATCCTCAAAATGTCCATCCACGATGCGCATAGCAAGGAGTTTTGTGTCAGGTAATCCTTCATCCAAATTACTAGGTTCCTCCCCTATCTCAATGCGCGATAGGTGCTCTAGTCCCGCGTTCAATCATCCAAGCTTCACAACAACTTAAAAATTGTACTCTTGGAATAATAAGAGCCATCTGCAAATTCCCCCCCCCCCCCCGACATAGGCTGATTAACCAGCTACTTTAGCGCGGAGTACAGGTGCACCTGCTCAAGTTTGGGCTTTTCTCCATAGGTCTATTAGTCACATCTTAGGCTTCCCAAATCATGATGTCATCATCCTCCTACATTCACGCCAATCATCAAAGCTTCCCTTGTGCATACCCCACCATTTTGCAGCCATACAATGCAATGCCCAATCCAAGGCCTGGAAGCATTACTTCTCAGCCACCTCCTTTTCAAATACATCCAAAAAGGTATCTACCTCATTTAGTCCATCATAAGGAGGCAAATTTCTTTCCTCTGACGACACATAGTGCAACGACCGGGTCATCATGTTGCAATTCAACATAGTTACTTCATGTAACTGATTCTACGAGCGTTCTATTTCTTCATCAGAATCCAATGTGCAGGAACTCTCACGCTCCCTTGTAATCCATCCATCTGTGGTGAGATTCACCCAGCCTTGGTCTCGCACTGTTATCTTATAGACGCAGTCCATATCATCATCACTCTCATAATCGAGGACTGGTTCCATATAGTGTGATCCTTCAGCAAGATCCAGAGGTATTATTACATGCAGTGATTTCTTCTCAAAGATCATCTTTCGCTTCATCAGATTGATTAATGCATTCATATCAGTAGCCTAGTCAATTACTAAGAGTGCAAGGTAGAGATTTTTGTCATCAACAATCTCTATTACTTCAAATTCTACTAGCATGCTTGCTCCCTCAATATCCATGGTCACTCCCTGTAGCCACCCGATGGGTATGATTTTATACTAATTCACCATCCTCAGCTAAATCGAATACCATTGCAACACAGGTCTCCCCATTCAATCTGATGTTTGTTTTGTTAGAACATTCGCATCTAATCCCAAATCCATAATTACTTGATCCATTTCATATTCTCTGATCTCCGTGACAAGTCTCATTTCTCGCCCCATCCTTGTCTTATGCTTTCCAATCTTGTGGACTACGCATGGTTCACCTAGCATGGTCCCAACACATATATTGATGAGTTCTTGTAACCCTTTCATAGCCTTACTATCGCGTACTAACTTCATACATGTTTCCAAGAAAGTTGCGAGCATAGAGGGGTCCATCTCCAACTCAAGCTTATCCTTGCTTCTTGAAGTGGAGGCCTCAGCGAAGGTCTTCTTAGCTTCCATGAATGGTTCTCAAGTGTGCTCCAAGTCAAACTCAGTGTCTTTCGTTGGGGCCTTGCGAACCCATGTATTTTTCTCTATTTGTTTCCGTTTGTCATGTCCCATCGTGATTCCACTTCGGAGCACTCTATTTACATTTGGATCTTCCTCGCATAGCTCAGACCTCATCATCTATAGGTTCTGAGTTGGGGGAGGTAGTAGTGCTCCTTTGTCACGTATCCTAGCTACAAGCATAGGACAATATTCCTTTTCATTATCAAAAAATGTGCAATACCTACATGATGGGTGCATTGGATTAGTGTAGTCACAGACATAGTGTCCTGGCCCCCCGCAATTGTAGCAAATCAACTATCCTTGACCTCTACTAGGTCGTCCTCCACCTCGACCTCTTCCACTCCCCTCAAATCCTGTCTGTGCCATCCCTGAATTCTGGTCAAGGGGTTGCGTTTCGGCCTGAACCTTGCAAGCAGGAGTTCTATCCATCATCAATTCATATTTTCTACAATTATGCTCATCATGTCCTACTGACCTACAAAATTTATAGAACAACTATTGCAGTGCTTTCACATACTTCTGTAGCTAGTTGTTTGTGGCATGTTTTCTGGCTTCTTGACAAATAGCGCACCATAAAGTAGGCACCGCATTAGGTCCTGATTGAGCTTCTGGCCTTAAAGGCATCAGTCCTTGCCTGCAAGGTAATTTTTGAATATTAGGCAGTGTTCTTTGTCATGACGGTGACTCTTGCATTTCAAACACCATAACTTTTCGTAGACCTCTGGCCGAACTGTCTTGTCCTCCTTTAGACTTTGCATCTCAAGCCACAAATTTTTCAACTGCGCGTGGATCGACTGAAGTCCTAGATTAGGATCTTGCATTGGAGTCTCATGTAGTCTCATGGCAATATCCAAGGCCTTTTCCTGAGTTGTTATCTTCGGTTGTGACAGCACACTCCTTAAGTGTGGTAGTAGCGAAGCCACAAACCACTTGCGATGTTGTCCATCTGTTAAATTCATTTTGGCTTCGTGAATTGTACATTTCAACCTCTGATCTAGTTCCCAAGGCATCTCTCCCGGTAGCATCGTGATCTCTTTGAATTCCATAATCAACTGTGCTTTAGATTTAGGCCTGCCAAACTCCCTATTTAGTGCTCCTTGGATGTCTGCTACTCTAGCATTCAGGTTATCTCTAGATTATTTAATATACCAGGTTAGCATGCGATCTTGCAGAGCACTAACCAGCATTGCCTTCTTTATGTGATCATATGTAACAACTTGAGATTCCCATACAACCCTCATAACGAACCAGAATTGGCTAGGGTCCTAATTTCACAAGCCTTTGAACAAAGGAAACTTCACTGTATTCGCCATACTGAATCATGGTGGAGGTGGAGATGGTATGAGTGAACTTGGACGCGATGGTGGTGAAGATGGAGGTGGTGTTGGTGGAGGTGGTATTGATGGAAATCCTTGTCTTGTCAACTGAAAAGAAATTCGTAGAGGGACCTTCACAATCCTTTCTTCATCCTGACATAGAGGTGAAATCAAGGGACTATGCTCTGGGCCCTTATTTCCTTCGTTTCTATAAAATCTTCTGCTTCATGTAGTCCTAAACATCAAGGTAGCTGCATAAACCATTTTTTGCGCAACAAAATTTTAATCCAAGTATTCAAAGATTTTACATACTTACGTCGCGGTCCTTTGAAAAAGCATCGCTTTACCTCGCTATAGCTGACTAAGGTGTCAACCGCAAATTCAACCACAAATCCTCCTATGATGCGATCGAGCCAATGATTGATAGCGCACATGATCTTATCCTTTGATGCTTCCAACCTTCACACTAGATCTGGGGTCCACACAATAGGATTGTCAAGTTTCCATCTTCCTTGGCCGTCTGCTAACTTCGCGATCCACTAGAATAGCTCAGTAGGAAAGGAGGCGAAAAATATTTCGTGGATCTCTGTATACATATATCAGTCGAACCACTATTCTTTCGACATTCACGGGTTTCTCTTTTCTTGTGCCACGAACTCGTGGATCCTTCTGTCCAAGCAGCCTTCGATTTCTTTCTTAGTTGGATTCCAGTGATACGACATCACACATCTCTTATGCAGATTCTAGTCCCAACAACAGAACCATTTGTTGGCTTGTGGGTGCCTAACCCAAGTTCAGCATTCATTAGCCAAACAAATCCCTACATTACTGGCCCTTTTCGCATCATCCCATGGAGCATGGACTGAAGTCTCACTCAAAGCAGTATGGGGGGATGCTAGAACCAAGCTTCCGCACCATTGAGATGGTTGTGATGTGGGTTTATCACGAGTATACCTACCCGCTCGAAGGGTGCTTAGCCCTATATTCCACCCTTCAGTACCTTTGCAAAATGATACAATTGTCTTTCGTGCAGCCCTAACCTAGGGCTGGTATACTTTCACATTGCTAGCATAGCAAACTGTGATATTTCCTAAACTACGCTAAGTATCTTAGTTGTCTTATTACAAATCTATCTTATTACAGATCTTAGTTAGCTTTGCATAAACAAATATTCTTACTTGCATTCACTTAACCAACACAATTACATATATTCACGCATCATATAAGCATTGTAATTGAAATTCATACCCAAATATAACTAGATGGATAAAGAGGAAATAAAGACACAAAATTTGTATAATACTTCTCTTTATTGATACTTTTGGACAGTTACAGACTCAACCCGCTCTGTGCACTCAGTTGTAGGGGTCAGCGCACTCAGCTACGGACTTCTAGGACTTTGTGCACTCAGCTGCAGAGCCTCTACCTACACTATGACCCAAAACTTAGAATTCTGCTTCAGAGCTATCTCTCATACATGTTTTAAACTTCATTGCTTGATTGATTCCCTTAACTACTTAGAGCTTAGCTCCATTTATACAATCCCATAGTCTGCGAACCATGGGTAGATCTTCTATAGTCGAAATTACATTTCCAAAATAAGGGTAGACAACCCTAAGACTCTTTAACATCTATGCACTCTGTGACCATAAAATGTGGATTCTTTACATTTGGATTACAAAATTGGACAAAAATATGGGCTTTTAGCTGCAAAATTACCCTTGGGGGATCCCGTGCCCAACAATATCAGCTTTTATCACAAGTTTTTTAAGAATTATGGGAGAATAGCAGCACCTCTAACAACATTATTGAAGAAAGATGCATTTTCATGGACTCCGGAAGCAACAAAGGCCTTTGAGCATCTTAAAGAGGCAATGTGCCAAGCACCGGTCTTAGCTACACCGGACTTCACAAAAACCTTTATTGTTGAATGTGATGCTTCAGGAAATGGAATGGTGTTGTTCTAATGAAAGATGAAAGACCCATTGCTTTTGAAAGTCGTCCAATCAAGAGAAAGTTTTTAAGCAAAGCTAGTTTATGAGAAGGAAATGTTGGCAATACTACATGCACTTAAGAAATGGCGACCCTACCTAATGGGAAGACACTTCAGGTAAAAACGGATCATGATAGCCTTAAATACTTTTTAGAACAAAGATTATCCTCTGAAGAGCAACAAAAGTGGGTCACAAAGATGTTGGGTTATGACTTTGAAATCATCTACAAAAAAGGGAAGCAAAATGTGGTGGCAGATGCACTCTCAAGAAAGGATGAGGATGTGGAAGCATTGTTGTGTGCCATTTCTATTATCCAACCAGATTGGATAAATGAAGCAAGGGAGGAATGGAAGAATGACGAAGAACTGTGGGCACTTATTCGAAAGCTACAACAAGATTCCAGTGCGTCTGATAGATTTAGCTGGAAAAATGATTCATTATGGTACAGAGATCGCTTATACCTCTGTAAGAATTCCCAGCTAAAACAAATGATTCTTATGGAATTGCACACTTCTCCCTTAGGAGGGCACTCAGGATTTTTAAAAACTTACCACAGGGTTAAGAAGGAATTTTTTTGGGATGGCCTTAAATCAGATATTCAAAAGTTTGTGGTGGAATGTTTGGTTGCCAACAAAATAAAGTTGAAACAATTAAGACACCGGGTCTATTACAACCTTTATCCATTCCAAGCCAACGTTGGGAGGAGGTTTCAATGGATTTTATCACTAGTTTACCCAAGTCTGAGGGAAAGAGTGTCATCATGGTGGTAGTTGACAAACTTACCAAGTATGCACACTTTTGTGCATTATCACATCCATTTAAAGCCAATGTAGTTTCTACTGCATTTATGAAAACAATTCAAAAGCTACATGGAAACCCAAAGATTATTGTAAGTGACAGAATTATTTTCTTGTCTTGGTACTCAGTTAGCTCATAGCTCATCTTATCATCCTCAATCTGATGGGAAAACTGAGATACTAAAGAAATGTTTGGAAGGATATCTTCGTTGCTTTGTATCTGATAAGCAGACACAATGGGTCAAATGGCTGCCTCTGGCTGAATGGTGGTATAACACTTCCTTCCATACAGCAACAAAATGACCCCATTTACGGCACTTTATGGGTATCAACCACCATCCATCACATCATATTTAAGAGAAAATTCTAAGGTTCAGGTAGTGGAACATCACATCGAACATCAGCAACAAGTCCTCAAACTCTTAAAGGATAACCTTGTGTTGGCACAAAATAGAATGAAACAACAGGCAGATCAACATCGCAGTGAAAGAAGTTTTGATGTAGGTGATTGGGTATTCCTACGGATACAACCATATAAGAAAATGTCCCTCAAGCAAGTTAACAAGGACAATAAATTATCACCAAAGTATTATGGTCTGTACAAGGTGTTGCAAAAGATTGGTACTATGGCATACAAATTAGAGCTTCCTGCAGCTTCTC
>APFE030245274.1:0-13075 GCA_000404065.3 Pinus taeda
CTCCTTCACAATGGGAGATCCATGTAACATGGTGTCGTCGACAAACTGTTGATGAGTAGTGGCAGGAAGCGATCTTATAGGCTGTAGACCTTTTATTGCCCCTTCCACTTTCTTCTTGGCTATGGTTCGACTGAGGCCTTCCATCAGGATTACGAAGAGAAAAGGGGATAAGGGATCCCCTTATCTTATCCCCCTCCAAGGAGTGAAAGGGATAGATGGAGCACCTTTGACAAGGATGGAGTATCTAGGAGATTTGATGAGAGCCAGTATCCACTTGATCCAGGTCCTGCAGAAGCCAAAATCTCCTAGAACAGCTTCAAGGTATTTCCAGCTGACTTTATCATAAGCTTTTGAAAGATCCAATTGCATGAGCATGCATGCTTCTTTCCTTGAATGAAGTGAGTAAATCATCTCCTGTGCTAATAAGATGTTATCGAGAATTTGTCTACCCTCAACGTAGCCCGATTTCTCTTCTGAGATTATGCCAGGGAGAATCGTCTTCAGTCTATTTGCTATGACTTTTGAAATAATCTTGTAGATTACATTACATAATGCAATGGGTTTGAATTTATCAGGTGTCTTGGCTTCTTCAACCTTGGGTATGAGTGCTAGAAAGGTGGAGTTGAGGGATTTTAGAATGGTCCCTGAACATCTGGAGTCCTCCACTACCTCCCAAACTTCCTGTTTGACGATGCTCTAGCAGGCCTTCTAGAAATTGATTTTGAAGCCATATGGACCTGGAGCTTTACCATTAGGCATGCTCCTAATCGCTTCCTCCACCTCTTCCAAGGATATTTCCCTACATAGGGCCCAGTTCTGATATGAGGTAATAGTCTTAGGGATAGCAACTTTTAATTCCTTGATGGCTTCCTCTCTATTTATGGGAGGTTCCTGAGCAATTGATTTAAGGTGGTCCGAGAGAAGAGCAGATATGTCGTTGTGATTTTTTAGAATCTCCCCTGCATTATTTTTTAGTTCGAGAATTCGATTATTACTTCTATAGTCTAGAGCCAACCTCTGGAAAAATCTAGTATTCAGCTCTCCCTCTTTTAACCATTGAATTCTCGATTTCTGTCTCGAAAGAGTCTCTCCTTGAGAGCACCGTTTATGCCATTGCTGAGAAAGAGTTTTTTCCTATTCCATAGCCTCGGCGTTGTAGTTTCCTGTTGCACCATCTTTGTGGATCTGTTCCAGTTTGTTCTCGAGGATGGCCTTTTCCTGAAATATATTTCCGGAGACCATTTTGTTCCAATATTTTATCTTTTGTTTAGTTGTTTTTAGCTTATTTTTTAGATTGAACATCTTGGATCCGCTAACCTCCAAAGGTTCTAACCACCATTTCTTTACCATGTCAAGGAAGTTGGGGTGGTCTAACCAGAATTTCTCAAACCGGAAGGGTTTGTTCCACGGGGTACCCAAAACTTCAACAATGAGCAAGATTGGCCAATGATCTCATTCCCCACTGGGAAGGATATTTGATTCCGTTGTTATGCCATCCATTATGATGCTTTCTATGATTAAGAATATATCCAAGCTATAAAGAAGAAATGAGTTCAATAACTTTCACGCCAAATATATATGTAGGCACGAAAAAAAATAAATTTTGAAAAGTAGAGCCACGCTGAATTAATTACAATAGGTTATTATTCAACGAAAACAACTGAGTAAAATTGTTGAGTACACTCTGTTGCATGAAAAAGGTTGGTGTAATATTCCTTTTGTAAATAACCAAATAACTCATTGTAAAATCAAAGAGTTACAAATGAGTTACAAACCGATTCTTGATATTCCGAAACTGATTGAGGGAAATCAAGAAAGGGATCTTGGTAAAAAGGAAATGCTTCCTGGATGGTAGGGGATTTTGTATTTGTTTTTCATGGTGTTACCTTTGTGAGCTTTCATTTTTCCATATCGATTCCTTCTACATAAATTCAGACACACCATAATATCCCTTTGGATTGGGGAGTTCCCGCAACATTACTGCATCATAATGAGTAAGGTTCATGGTTCCCTTGCCCGAGCAGAGAAGGTGAGAGGGCAGACGCCCAAGGTGGCCAAACGAGACAAGCAGAAGCCTGGAGGCCGCGCTCACAAGCACATGCAATACAACTGCTGGTTTGATACCGAAGTGGTTACTTTCGGAAAGATCAGAGGCCAAACTCCTCGGAGAAGTAAATGACTAGACAAATGGCGAAATGGTCGCGAGAAAGATGTCATTACCCTCTGCATCTCTCCCTCGTGTCCCTTCTAGTTACCTTACTTCCTTCGATTCATTATCCTTTCCGGTTCACCTGAAATGATGGCAGAATCCTGCTTGTGATGAGACTGGGCTTTACTGCTAAATAAAGCATAGACATAATAGTTGTTGGAGCCTATTGCGAGGTGGATTTGCAGGTTTTGCGTTGTAGCCAACGTCGAGTGTGTGATTATAGAGAGCTAGCAACTCTTTTGAGATTATTATTTGACTATAATGATATAGCAACTCTTTTGAGATTATTATTTGACTATAATGATGTATAGACCGTTGCATGAGAGACAGAAGCATGAGGGAGATGAGGACTAGCCAATATATTTTAAGAGAGGACCCAAAGGACTTTAAAACCAAATTAAGTCAAAAATATACACAAACCCTTGTTGGGTTCTTCTCTTGGCTACTCCAAATTGTGTCCAGTGTCTCTGGTGGGTTCGGCTTCTAGCACAGAGGTGATGGAGACAAGGAGGCTGCCATGAATATGATAAGTAACTTTCTCACTTTCTTGAAGAAAAAATATATGTTTGTTTTATTTGGGTATTTTATTAAGAAATTCTTACCAAATATAGATAATATATGCATAATAGTATGCAGTAAAAGATTAAATATTTTACATGTTTCCTTGGTGAAGAAAACATGTTAATGCATGCAGTTAAAGATTTAATTATTTTATATGTATTCTTAGTGAAGAAAACATGTTAGCACATGCAGTTAAAGATTGAATATTTTATATGTTTTCTTGGTGAAGAGAACATGTTAATGCATGCGGTTAAGGATTGAATATTCTATAAGTTTTCTTGGTAAAGAAATTATTCTATTGACTTTCTTGTAAATAATGATAATCGATGTTAACATTCTTGGAAATATTAATCTCTTGAAAAGATTGTCTTTCTAGATGACATGGATCGAATTCTTGATTTTGGTGCATAAAATGTTAAGTTAACCTTGTTATTGCTTCTAGATTCTTTAAGCGTAAATATGGATATCTATAATAATTTCTTGAAAGGAAAATCATGAGAAACTTACCTATAGGAAGATAGAGAAATGGGGTTATGATGACTTCCTTTAAGAAAGAAGTAAGTAATTGTTTACATGAAATGATGGTAGAATTCTAGAGAAGGGAATATGCATTGCATATATTGAAGAAGGGCCATAAGATAAGCTATTGGATACTCAAAAAATAGTCATTGTGTTATGGAGATGTGTTCTTTGTATGTTAAAGAAACTATGTTAATTTCTTGGAAAATAACTGTGGAAGGAATGCATGTGCAAAGGTGTAGAAACAATAGTTTATTACTTGTATGTAAACATAACTAATGTTTTATATGTTTTAAATGGAAACATGGAATTGTAAAACTAATCGTTAGATATCTTAAAAAGAAATATGCATTAGTGTGAATAAGCATTGTGAAAAGTAGAACAAGAATTTACTTGAATATATGTAGTAGTTAATTAGTATGTTATGCTCGCTCGTGCAGATGAGTAGATGTTAAAAGATCACTTTTAGAGGTTGTTTATTGATTGATTAAAAATGTATCTAATATTGTTGCCAAAGCTTGTTGACAACTACATTGACAGGAAATTATGGGAGTTGGTGCCGAAGGAAAGTGATGTTTAACATTGTGGCAGGAAAAGGATTAATTGTCCATTGCTAGAACGATCATGCCACAAGGAATGTTGCATGTGGCGGTATGTAAGAAAAGGGTTTCATGGAAAATGTATAAGCCATTGAGTGAGGGGTGGAAACCCTCACGAGCTTTTAATAATAAGATTAAACGTTTGTTGGTTTTCACCCTACGGGGTTTCCAGGGTATATTGGTGTTCAATAGTGTGATTGCCTTTTCTGTTAGTTGATGATGACGAATCCTTGATGTTGATGGTTCTTTATTTGATGGCCTAACCATAATGTCCAAGTATGAGATTAATTAACATGGTGAAGGAATTCATGAAATGGATGCAAGGGTTCATGAGACAGTTTATGTTATTACACTACCACAGTGGTGGTTAATGGTTATACAACTTACTGTCTTCTATTGCAATTTAATTAATGTACTAATGAATATTATATCTAATGGATAATGAGGAATTGTGGAGTTGTGAATCTGATAATTACTTGTGGGTAATTTGTATAAAAAAATTCTAACTCCCTACTTTTACATGTGAGGTTACCGGGGTTCATTACAAGTGGTCTGAGAGCTAAAGGTTGCAGCACGGGCACCTTTGAGAATTGGTAAGCAGGAAAGAAATTTAGGTACGCCACCAATGGGCATGAAATCAGGTATGAGTTTAACCATTCACATATTGATTTATGTAGTACACTACTTTCGGCATCATATGTGTGATTCATGTTTATAACTGCTTTGAGTAGTAAGTAATAAAGTTGTTGCATAACTATGTTCATGACATTGAATTCTTGATGAGGATAAAAGACAATAAAACTTTTGTCACACTTATGAACAATATTGAATGCTCATTACACCTATGAACAATACTAAGGAAGTGACAATCAACTACCAACTTTTGATTTGCAAATATGGCAATAACAAAAATGTATTCATTGAACATGATTGAAGTTACAATGAACGAAATTTAATGAGTCAATGCATGAATATAAATTATGGGGAACATCCTTTAATAGGATGACAAATTATTTTAAAAGGACATTAGAAGAACCCCTTTAAGTATTCAAAGTATACAAAGAGTCAAGTAGTGAAACTTGATTGTAATAACTAATTTTTTATTCAGTCTTGTCATAGATGCATGAAGATGATTGGTATTTGAGATTGGTTAGTGTTAAATGATTAACCAATAGAACTTATATGCATTAATTGCATTGGATTTAAGATTGTTACAATTCGTAAACAAGTGATGGTTTGATTGGTGTCACATGCGTGGAATGTGTGTATGATGATTCTTACTCTCTCTGTGCTATAGTCCGAGTTGTTTATGAGAAGAGTTCTTAATTTTATTCACCACGAATGCTTGATGCATTGTATATGCTTATGTCTTAAGAGATTTAATGATGTTTCCCTCTAATTCTTTGAGATTCACTAGCATGGTATGATTTTTATGTTAATCATTACTTGTTGTGAGATAAAAATCATTTGAGCCTCTATATAATGATTGTTGAATTTATCTCTACTATGGAAATGATGGATTTCTTATGCATGTTGCATTCCAGTGTGAAGTTACTTGTAGAAGCATATCCAGTCGGTAACATTTCTAGGAACCATTCATGGTAGGATTGCATGTGACAATCAACCATAAATAGACTACGTGTGTTCATGTAGTTGTCTGTAAGCCCTATCTACCTTCCCCAACTATAGATGCTTCCAAATTAAAAGGAAGCAAGGGGAAGGAAAAAAATCGTGATGTAGGGATAGACGGGTAAGGGAAAATGAATCACTAAGCCTGGTGATGACCAGATAATGCAGACTTTGAGTGCTAGAATATTGCAGAAGATTCTAAGTATCGTGATGACTAGATAGCACTTGAGGTGCATGTGAGTATTGCTTTGACCATGCTTAAGGAGTTGGAAAATGATAACTATAGTGTGTTGATGTTAATGATTTTCGTCATGTCTCCTTGAAGTCATTATTCTAAAAAGGTCACATAGTAGTGTTAAGATAGTTGTTACATCTAACATCAAATGGTAACTCTAGTGCATGTGTGACACTTAGGGGTTCATGCTTCTAATTGCATAAGTAGGGGAATCACTCCAATAAGGGTAGTCTAATTAGTTAGTTATGCATGTTGAACAAAGGGTTTGTCAGAAGACCTTGATTATGCTTAATTATAGTAATGATGCATGGCCAATGTTGGCCATTGTCAATGTAAGATAATACTCCATTAATGACGGTGTGGATTAAGACAATAAACTATGGGAAATTGGAAATGTTTAGATTGTTAACTCAACTATTGTTCACATTTATACATTAATGAATATTTTCATATGCTTTTATACATGACAATATTGTATTCACGATTTTTTTTTGAAATTGAATACTTGTTAATTGATGCATATTTACAACTAACATTGCTGTTGGGATTAAGTAGTGGTAGCTTAATGGCAACAAGAAAACTCGTCACGTAAATTTCTACAATGTGAAGTGCAATCATAAATGAGAAATTCTAATGTTATATGATATGCATGATTATGTTATTTGGAAAATCACGATGCATACATTATGTATGATAGATATGTCTCCCATCAATCTAGATGTTGTGCACCCATGATGAGGGTTAAGCGTAAATGCATGGTGTGCATCCATATTTATTTTGTTAATGATAATGTTCATATGGTTCATTATGTAAATTAATTTGGGAAAGAGTAATAAAAGTGAAATTTAACATGCAAGACAGTTGTGGATAGTTTTGAAAGGCTATAAAGCCTTGGGTTGATTGAAGTTGCATGCCCGGAGGGGTTGATGGTACTTGCCTACTCGGATTGAATGACTTGGGTTGATGACAATTACCTGTCCGTAGGGGTTGATGGTACTTGTTTGCCCAGATTGAATGCCTTCGGTTGATGGCAGTTACCTGCCTAGAGGGGTTGACGGTATGTGTCTGCCCGGATTTCCTCTCCCTAGAGATCAATTATCTCAATAAGTGAAAGGATATTTCCAAGATGGTGAAGAGGGTGAAAAGTCTAAGGAAACTTTGTTGATTTGTAGCCTGTTGGAGGAGGCCTAAAATTCCCCATAGACGGGATGCTGTGAGAGGAATAGGCAGCACGCTGCCAAGAGGAATCCTATATTGGACCCTATGTGGTCATTCGAATTCTTGAGGTGGTTGCCGAGTGGAATTCCATGTCAGACCTGGTAAGGTCTCTATCAAAGAAACTGTCTAGTTGTGGAAACCAGTTCCCATGGGTTGGGAATTCTTTAGCCTGTTGTGGTTCTCATAGCTAACTAAATTAGCTAATTATGTATATGTTATGTTAAAAATGAATTCTATATATAGTTGTGTAAAATATGTTATGCACATTTAACACGAAATGAGTTTAGTACTGGCTAAGACAATTTTTACTTGATGCAATGATTGATTGTTTTGATGATTAGAGAGCTAGGTGCTATTTTGGTACTTTTAGAAGTACTCTTTGGATGTCTTTAGTGAGAATTAATTCAGTGCGCTTGTGGAGCACTAAAGAGATCTTTAATGTACTTGTAAAAGTACTGTGATTTAAAAATCATCTAATATTGCACAATTGATTGATAGTTAAAAGTATTTCATTTAACTCAAAATATTGTGACTAATGCAATTGAATTTGTTAGTCATACATTACCGGTTACTTACCATGAGGGCTTGATGGGTTGTTAAATCACTATTAAAATGCTTGCATGAAAGTGCTCATGATTTTCAAGATTAATTAGTAAGTAATGGTAAGTTGATATAGAGTTTTGTTTTTGAATTTGAATAAGGGCCAAGTGATGGAAATTAGAAATCTCATATGTTTGCAGTTATAAATGCTTATAACTAATGATCTTTCTTATGTTATAACATTAATATTTTGTTTATTGTCATTTCTTGAAATGAAATATCTGATTTTAAAGAGAAAGGATAACTTTTTGTCTGGTTTAGATGTTTATATCATGAGTAATATCTACTGTTCCAGTGAGAGATGAACACCGAGGAAGGTGTTCTTGTTAAGGGGGGGAGTATATAATATTCCTCTCATAAATAACCAAATAACTCATTGTAAAATTAAAGAGTTACAAATCAGTTACAAACTGATTCTTGATATTCAGAAATTGATCAAGGGAAATCAAGAAACGGATCTTGGTAAAAAGGGAACACTTCTTGGATGGTAGGGGTTTGTGCATTTTTTTTTATGCTGTTACCTCTGTGAGCTTTCATTTTTCCATATCGATTCCTTTTACATAAATGTAGACACACCACGATATTCCATTGGATTGGGGAGTTCCTGCAACATTACCACATCACAATGAGTAAGGTTCATGGTTCCCTTGCTCGAGCGGAGAAGTTGAGAGGGCAGATGCCCAAGGTGACCAAACGAGACAAGAAGAAGAAGCCTAGAGGCTGTACTCACAAGCGAATGCAATATAACCGCCGGTTTGTTACCGCAGTAGTTACTTTTGGAAAGATGAGAGGCCAAACTACTCAGAGAAGTAAATGACTAGACAGATGGGAAACTGGTTGCGAGAAAGATGCCATTACCCTCCGCGTCTCTCCCTTGTCTCCCGCCCAGTTACCCTACTTCCTTCGATTCGTTATGCTTGCTGGCTCACCTGAAATGATGGCAGAAGCCTGCTTGTGACGAGATTGGGCTTTACTACTAAATAAACCATAGAGGCAATAGCCACTCGATCCTATTACGAGGTGGATTTCCAGGTTTTGCGTTGGAGCCAACGTCCAGTTTGTGATTATAGAGAGCTAGCAACTCTTTTGAGATTATTATTTGACTATAATGATATATAGACCGCTGCACGAGAGACAGAAGCGTGAGGCAGATGCGGACTTCCCAATATATTTTAAGATAGGAGTCAGTGGACATTAAAACCAAATTCAGACTAAAAAATATACTCAAACCCTTGTTGGGTTCTTCTCTTGGCTACTCCAAATTGTTTCCAGTGTCTCTGGCGGGTTCGGCTTCCAGAACAGAGGTGATGGAGACAAGGAAGCTGCCATGAATAACATAAGTAACTTGCTCACATTCTTGAAGAAAAATTATATGTTTGTTTTATTTGGTTATTTTATCAAGCATTTATTACCAAAGATAGATAATATATGCATAATACTATGCAATAAAAGATTAAATATTTTACATGTTTCCTTGGTGAATAAAACATGTTAATGCATGTAGTTAAAGATTAAATTATTTTATATGTATTCTTGGTGAACAAAATATGTTAATCTATGCAGTTAAAGATTGAATATTTTATATGTTTTCTTGGTGAAGAAAACATGCTAATGCATGTAGTAAAAGATGATTATTTTATATGTTTTCTTGGTAAAGAAAATATGTTGATGAATGCGGTAAAAGATTGAATACATTATAAGTTTTCTTGGTAGAGAAATTATTATGTTGACTTTCTCGTAAATAATGATAATCGAAGAAGTGCTATAAGATAAGCTATTGGATACTCAAATAATAGTCGTTGTGTTATGGAGATGTGTTCTTTGTATGTTAAAGAAACTATGTTAATTTCTTGGAAAATAACTATGTGGAAGGAACGCATGTGCAAAGGCGCATAAACAATAGTTATCACTTGTATGTAAACATAACTAATGTGTTATATGTTTTAAAGGGAAACATGGACTTTTAAAGTAATGGTTAGATCTCTAGAAATATGCATTAGTGTGAGTAAGCATTGTGAAAAGTAGAACAAGAATTTACTTGAATATATGTAGTAGTTAATTAGTATGTTATGCTTGCTCGTGCAGAAGAGTAGATGTTAAAAGATCACTTTTAGAGGTTTCTTATTGATTGATTAATAATGTATCTAATATTGTTGCCAAAGCTTGTTGATAACTACATTGACAGGAAATCATGGCAGTTGGTGCCAAAGGAAAGTGATGTTTAACATTGTGGTAGGAAAAGGATTAATCGCCCATTGCTAGAGCAATCATGCTAGAAGGAATCTTGCATGTGGCAGTATGTAGGAAAAGGGTTTCATGGAAAATGTATTAGCTTTTAGCTAGTTATGTGACAACTTAATGATAATTCATTGTAATGATTTTATAGCAATGGTTAAGGGATGGAATCCCTTATAATCCATTGAGTGAGGGGTGAAAACCTTCACGAGCGTTTAGTAAATGGATTAAATGTTTGCTGGTTTTCAACCTACGGGGTTTCCAAGGTATATTGGTGTTCAATTGTGTGATTGCCTTCTGTGTCAGTTGATGATGATGAATCCTTGATGTTGATGGTTCCTTATTTGATGGCCTAACCATAATGTCCAAGTATGAGATTAATTAATATGGTGAAGGAATTAATGAAATGGATGCAAGGATTCATGAGACAGTTTATGTTATTACACTACCACAGTGGTGGTTAATGGTTATACAACTTACTATCTTCTATTGCAATTTACTTAATGTACTAATGAATATTATGTCTAATGGATAATGAGGAATTTTGGAGTTGTGAATTTGATAGTTACTTGTGGGTAATTTGTATAAAAAAATTCTAACTCCCTACTTTTACATGTGAGGTTACCAGGGCTCATTACAGTTGGTGCCCCGCCATGGCAACAACATAATTAGGTTTGTTTCTCACTATGAGGAATTGGAATAAAACAATGAATTTCTATTTTTCCTTAGAAGAAAGTATGAAACTACTACCGTAATCTTGGAAAGGAATAGTGGGAAAATGAGGAGAAAATATTTTAAAGTGAATGGGAGAGGATGCACTATATTTTTGGAAACACCCAAATGAAAACCGATAATTTCTATAGGCGAAGCTCCAAATTGTTAAGCAAAGGTAAAAATTATGTTAAGTACCAAAGTAGAAGTCCAAAGAGTACCTCCATTCATTTAAGCTAAGGAAGCCTACATTCCACTGGAACAAGAAAGGTAAATCTCAGAAACCCAAGGTGAACCCCATGAAAAGAAAAAACACGTAGAAGCAAAAGCAAAGAAGCTAGTCAAACCCAGGTGGAAGGGGTAAAATAAGGGGAAGAAAGAAATACAACGAGAGTACTAGCTAGAGTAGGGTACCAACTAACACATTTTTCAAATTTAAAGAATCGATGTGGATAGAAATTCACAATTTCTACTTGAATATGTGGTGCGATGGTTTTGGTGAGTGCCAAGTGCTGGAACATTATCTCTCTAGGTGGTAGGGAAGTGGATATCATCTGTAATACATCACAATTGCAAAGAATCCCTTCTTCCTAATAATAGTGTTGTACAATGTGACAAGGACGGAATAGAGAGAAAGGAGCTTCAGGAAAACAAATTTACGATTAGATGGAAACCCTGAAAATGACCTTCACCTTTCTATGCAAACTAGGCTACCCTCACTGTTGATTAGAACCATGAGTGGGCGAATGTGAATACCATGCGAATTCCAGTGATGGAGCTAGTCAAAAATCACCACGTGTGCCATAATATTGTTATAAATACAATTTAAAAAGTAAATGACTTAAGATATAACATTATTTCTTTCATATTCAAATGAGTTCTAGGTAGGATGAGGTTAAATAAGTGAATGACCAATACATTAGACAACAATACAATTCAAAATAACCCATAACACAAATAAAAAATCATTGTAATAGATTTGTCATTTAGTTAGTCATTAGGCCATGGAAGCGCATGCTCATGATACCACATATGGATTTCTTTCCACTAGTCACAGACCATAAAGGAATTAATACACCACCATTTCCATTTCACAAACTATTCTATGTGATAGGTATAGGTCAAATTAAAAGAAACAAACAAAAAAAGGTTGTGGAGAATGGGGACATCACAATATTAGGGTGACTTGTTTAGTATGGTTGAAGCAATGAAAGGCAAAGGTGTGTTCTGGGATTCAACTCTCAAGGAAAATAAGCTATTCGATTGAGCACTTGGGAAGGAAGTTGCACATGCCTCTATTTTGAGTAGATTGTTTGATTGTATTACATTTACATTAAGATGTATTTGTGGCTAAAATTCGTCTATAGTTAGATCACATAACATATCACATCTATTTTCATATATGCTCTTCTTCCATATGTGCTAAGGACTTATGGTGTTTCCTTTACAACATCTAGTGCAAATGCTAGTTTTAAATCTCTCATTAGTCGATTTTAAGGGACAAAATTATTGTTATAAATATTACTAAATTTATTGTAAAGAATTATTTTATTGTATTATTAAAAGCTCCACATGTTATGTACTTAGTATGAAGTATAACTTTCATTTTAAAGCATCTTAGTTTTTTTTTTTATATGATTCATCCAAAATATAAAGTATTTTACTAAAACATATAAAACAAGTAATAAAATGAAAAGAAAAGAAAAGGGTGTGAAAAGGAAATGAATATTATAAAATATAAAAAAAAAAATCAAGAAAATATAATTGACAATCATAAATATTTTGAAAATGTTTGAGTTCCAAAAATAAATAGATAAATAAACTTAAATAAATTTATATGTTTGAGTAGTTATTTTTTGCTTTTCTTGAGATTAGGTGACGGCTAGGACCAATATTGAATGGTCATTAAAACTTGTAATTTTATTTGGTAATCTTACATGTTGTATTGTAAAATTTATCTTTTAAATGCCACCCAAGAGATTTTTTAATGAAGATGATGATGACTAGGATCATGAAAATGTTAGAGTTCCAAAAAATGTATTTAAAATTGTAAATTTATGTACAAATCTTATTGGTTGAGTCGTAAAGTTTATCCTTCCCTTATTATTAAAAGGTTTTTTCAAACTTGTAAGTTGACGTAGTAATCCTATGTACTGTGATGTAAAATATCTATGTACTGTGATGTAAAATATAAATGTCGTAATGTAATGCCTTGTTAAATATTTTGACTCCAAATTAGATTAAAAAATAAAAAGGAAAAAAGTAGAAAAAGATAATAATTGTAATTACGAATAAAGCATTTTGACTCTTTCGAATTAGATAAAAATTAAACAAAACAAAATAAAATAAAATAAAAACATAAAATTAATAATGTACGAATCTTATCTACTGTGGTGTAAAATACAGAATGTTATGTAATGTCTTGTTAAATATTTTGACTCCATCAAATTACATAAATAAAAAAACCTAAAAAAATTAATAATTATAATTAACAATAAAACATTTTGATTTTTTTCAAATTATATAAAAATAAAATAAAACAAAACAAAAAAATATAAA
>APFE030245277.1:0-15963 GCA_000404065.3 Pinus taeda
GTCAGTAATTATGTTATTAATTTTTGGAAATATTTAAATTTTCATACACAGGAAGATAAAGACACATCAGCAGGTATGCAGAAAGAGGCTGAGCCAACTCAGCACAAGTATTCGACCACCACAGCAGCACTAGCAGTCACAGGTGATAGGGCCAAGAAGCTACAAGAGGACACAGCTGCACAGACACGTCATTCAGCAGTTATAACAAAGCGCTCAACCGACTCCGTGAACCCCAAAGGTCAAATTGTTCTGACAGGAGTTAAGAGCCTTTAAAGCTCATTAAAGATTGTAATAACTTTCTATCTGTAATTTCTGTACGAGTTAATGAAGATATTTTCCTTCTCAGATGACTTAATGCCTGAGATATTTTGTATAAGACTTCTATATATTCCCCCTCGCATTTGTTAGCAGGGGTTGGAGATCGGATGTAAGAAATCTTTTTCATATCTATTCTGCTCCTCTTCTACTGTAATTCTCAGAGAAATAATACAAAGGATGATGGAATTTCCAAAGCTCTGTGTTATTTGATCTTGTCTGGTGTTTGGCTGAAAGTTGCAGGATTCCTGCGTATCTCATGACTCAATAAGTTTCTCTTGTACCTTCTCGTTATATGTTTGTTGATCTTTCATATATGTTTCATGTTTCCATGTTTGAACTAGTAAATAGCAAGGA
The DNA here is from genome assembly GCA_000404065.3 of Pinus taeda. Lineage (NCBI taxonomy): Eukaryota > Viridiplantae > Streptophyta > Pinopsida > Pinales > Pinaceae > Pinus > Pinus taeda. Next base: position 673 of record APFE030245277.1, read on the forward strand.
AAAAGAATAGTTCAGGACTTAATCACAGATTACCCTGAACTCAATCTAAGCTATTTTAAATGTTTTTTCTTCAGTTATGGTAATGAAAGTGTAATTCTTAATTGCTACCTTTCACACTATATCATCACAGTGATTTATTATTTCAGGAATTCAAGTTTACTCCTGAGGAATACATCCCTTTCTCACATCCCAGCTTAGTGAAAAATTCTTAACTGCTTTTCACTGGTTGTTTACACTCCATAATCACAATTTAAAGTTTGTTTCATGAGGTATCTAAAACGGCCCTGTAACTCCAGTTGCATCAAATTCAAGATTTCAAATAACCAACAGTCACAGACTCCATTGCCCAATGGACTAATTTTACCTGTAGAAACTACACTTCAAAGTTTCAGAAGACATCCTTCCAACCAAACATAAAACAAAGAAAACCTTCACTTCATAACTAGCCTAAAATCTCCATAGAACAGAGACAAACCTTAAAGAGAGAGCCCTCTCTGATTATATCTGGGCTAGAAGCTGTAATCCAAAGATTGGTTAGTGGTTACCCCGGCCGTATTCCCTTGGGAGTCATAGGGAACAACCTGGGTGTTAACAAATTCAAGGAGTTCAAGGCTCTGGTGGAGAATCTGACTGGGAAGAAAATAAAAGTTTTGCGCTCAGATAATGGTGGAGAATATGTCGATAAGGACTTCACTAATTTTTGTGCTAAGGAGGGCATCAGAAGAGAGTGGAAAACTCCCTACAATCTGGAGCAGAATGGGGTAGCAGAAAGAAAGATATTGTAGAAGCAGTTAGGGCCATGATGTATGAACAGGATATGCTAAAATTTCTGTGTGCGGAAGCATGCAACATAACAGTCTATGTTCAGAACAAGACTCCTCATTGGGCATTGGGCAAGATTACTCCAGAGAAAGTCTCACAGGGAAGACACCTAAAGTCATTCATTTCAGGATATTTGGGAGTTTAGCATATTGTCGCATACCTGAAGAAAAGAGGAAGAAGCTGGATTAGACTATGGAAAAGGGATATATGGTGGGATATAGTGAGAATGCTAAGGCATATAGAATCTATCTTCTAGGGAGCAGGTAGGTAGTAGTATGACAAGAAGTAAAGTTCATGGAGAACAAGGCATTCAGAAGATCTTGCAAGATGCCTTCCGAGGAGTAGTTGAAAGAGTAGCCATTGGTTAAGCCTCTTCAACCAACAGAAGTAAAGAATTCTTCCTCAGAATAGGAAGATTCTCAGGATGAGGAGGAGTGAACAGAAGCACCTGCTGTTAGAGGAAGAACTAGCAGGGAACTTCGTCAGATTCTGTGAGCTGCAGAGGACTTCATTGGTGCACCAAGAAACAATACGAGGGAGTGAAAACAACCAAATATATATTAGGTATTAGTAGCTCAGGATGGAGAGCTTGCCAGTTTCAAGGAGGCAGCTCAACATCAGGTTTGGCTAGATGCGATGGTAGAGGAATACAACTCCATAATGGTAAACGATTTCTGGGAGGTGGTGCCAAGGCCTCAAGACAGATTAGTCGTAAGTTCAAGATGGATCTACAAGAACAAATACGCTATAGATGATAGTGTTGAGAAATACAAGACCGGGTTTGTGGCTAAGGGATATGCTCAAAAAGAAGGGATTGACTATGAGGAGACCTTCACCCCAGTAGCCAGGTATACATCTATTAGGACCATGATATCTCTTGCAGCCCAGATGGGATGGGAGATCCATTAGATAGATCTCAAAACGACATTTCTAAACGGGGTAATAGAAGAGGAGGTATACATTGAACAATTGGAGGGCTTTGAAACTCATGAGAAGAAGTCTCACGTATGTAGATTGAAGAAAGCCTTGTATGGGCTGAAACAGGCATCGAGAGCATGGTATGGTCGAATAGATGGCTAATTGCAGAAGATGGGATTTGTCAAGAGTTACGCGGATCTGAATCTCTATTATCTAGTTGTAGAGAACGAGCTGCTAATCTTAGTATTGTATGTGGATGATCTCTTTCTGACAGGATCATCCAGACTCATTGGGGACTGTAAGAAGAATCTAGCCACAAAATTCGATATGAAGGATTTGGGACGAATGCACTACTTCCTAGGGTTGGAAGTTTGGCAGCAGAAGGGAGAAATCTTCCTTGGGCAAGGGAGGTATGCTATAGAAATCCTCAAACTATTCAGGATGGAGGACTGTAGAACTATGGCTATGCCAATGATCACCAACTGGAAGAAGATTCATGCATCAGAAGACAAGGATGTCGATCCCACCCTGTACAGGCAACTCATAGGGTCCCTGATGTATCTAGTCAATACTAGGCCATACATTTGCTACGATGTAAACACCCGCAGTCAGTTCATGGTGGAACTAAAGAGGGCACATTGGGCAGTAGCCAAACACGTTCTCAGGTATTTACCGGGAACAATCGATTATGGGCTCTTGTGCATTAAAGGTAAGGATATCAATTTGAGTGGATTTACTGATGTAGATTGGGCAGGAAGTTTAGTGGATCGGAAAAGTACCTCTAGGTATTGTTTCAACATTGGATCAGGAATGACCTTCTGGGGCAGTAGGAAAAAGAAGTCCATGCCTCTGCGCTGATTTGAGGCAGAATATATGGCAGTAAGCACAACTTCGTGTGAGGCCATATGGCTTAGAAAACTGTAGGTGAACCTATTCAGAAAGAATATGGAGGCGGCCAGGATCATGTGCGACAATCAGAGTTGCGTCAAGCTCTCTAGGAATCCAGTGTTTCATGATAGGTTGAAGCATATTGATATCCAATGTCACTTTAGTCAGAGACTATGTCCAACGAGGAACTGTACAGTTGAGCTACATTCCTACAAGAGAACAGGTGGCAGACATCCTCACCAAGGCCCTTGGAAGGACAAAGCTTGACTACTTCAGGGAAGAGATGGGGATGGTGAAGAAACCGTTTCAGAAGCAGAAATGGGAGCGATAGCAGCTCGGATGTAGAGGGAGTTGCAGTGCAAATGCAACGTTGGGAAAAAGAACCAGCAACAACACAGATGCAGAGGGAGTTGTCGTATAGATGCAGCAGTGGCATTGGCAGAGCCATGGGAAGCAGTACAGATGCAGCAATGCCGAGGATGATGGGCAGTAAGCCTAGCATCAGCACAGGGACCGATGTCGGATGATCAGGGTGATGCTCAGTGAGGAGTATTGCTAGAGCACAGTCCTCGCTAAGAGGGAGTGTTAATTTGAGGTAGCATTAGATGTGCTCTAGCCACGAAAATTGGTGGAGAGGCTAAGGCACATGATATCTCCAATACCCAGAAAGGGTTTGGGCAGATTCTCAACAGTTTGGGAGATATTAAAATAATTAATATTTTTAATGAAGTCCCTAAGTCTAAACTTAGGGAAAATAAAATATTCGTGTGAATTAATATAAAACTGTGTTAGAATGGTCCAAAAGTCATGGATCAAGCCAGATCTAACCTTAGCCATTGATTAGGGACTTAATCTCGGTCATTGATTTGTCAACGAGAAAAGTATAAGAGGAGGCTTGAGGGTGTTGGAATTTCTAAGTCTAACCCGTTAGAAACACTTCATGTACTTTACTGATTTATTCCTACCTACTTAATCTGTTACTTAACAAGTTATTTACCATGTAAATATTGAAAATAAATACAAGTACATGCTCAACACATTACAGATCATCAACCGAAGGAAACAGAAACAAGCACACAAGTGACACAGTTGTTTTTGGACTAATGTACCCGGAAAAACCCAATGCGAGAAAATTGGTGCAACTATCTAAGGGTTTGATTTATTAAGCAGTTTCAGAATACAATCTAGGTGCCAAATCTGGCCCACCCAACAAAGAAAAATCTCAGTAGTAGTGCCTCTCTACTCGAAAGCAGATATTCTAACTGAAACCTCGGATAAACACTCCGACAGCTCCATAGCTCCAATCTGCCCCACGAAACCCCAACGTTAGCCTCTAGGGACTGCTTCAGCTCTCTCTGGCCCAGCATCAACCCAACATCACTCTAGCTTGGCCTACATCAACCTCTGGAGGCACTACATCAGTCCTCTGGCCCTCTGCATCACTCACGCTGGCCCTTTGAGGCATTGCGCAGCTCTTGGCTGCCTTTGCATGAGCCCTGGTTAGCTCTGCATGAACCCTTTGTTGGTTCTGCTTCCCTCTCTTCGACTACTACGCTGATCCTCCTGGTGCTATCTCTGCGTCTCTGCTTTTGTATTCATTGCCCCTCACCTGCAACTTTGATCACTCTCTCAACTTTCTCAGCAAACCCAGCCCTAGAAAGTCGAAATCTTGATCTCTTTATGTGTTCTCCAAGTGACCCTCAAGCCTCCTCTTATACTTTTCTGGTTGACAAATCAACAACCGAGATTAAGTCCCTAATCAATGGCTAAGATTAGATCTAGCTTTATCCATGACTTTTGGACCATTCTAACACAGTTTTATATCAATTCAAATTAATATTTTATTTTCCCTAAGTTTAGACTTAGGGACTACATTAAAAATATTAATTATTTTAATATCTCCCAAACTATTTAGAATCTGCCCAAACTCTTTCTGGGTATTGGAGATCTCATGTGCCTTAGCCTCTCCACCAATTTTCATGGCTAGAGCACATCTGATGCTACCCCAAATGAACAAAGGGTCAATTAGAGAACACACTAAGGGAGACCGGCCAGTTCAATTTATGGAGCGGGGTTAGTTGAGAAATTGAACCAGTGGTTTGGTGAGCAGTCAGGAGGCAGCAAGTATGGAACAGAGAGATGAGATCAACCACTAGAGATCAGCACTGAGGCAAGAGAGGTAGATGCAGGGCAGTTCAGGAAAACGCAGAGGCCGTAGGGGATTGCGCAATCATTAACTGGGCCTGTGTGGGTGACATAGAGAGGCCCAAGGCTAACACAGTAAAGTAGGGGTTGACGCAGAGGGTCTGAGAGCCACGCAGATGTCAGTCGAGCTGACGCTGGGATTGGGAGAAGTGCTAGAGAATTTTTTCTCTCTATGGGTAAGCCAGTTTGGCACCCTGTTGTACTGAAAAATTGCTAAATAATAAAAACCTCTCTTGCTGCACCGGTTTTCCACAATTGGGTTTTTCTGGGGACTGTTGTCCAAAATAACTATGTCAATGTGTTGATTCTTGTGCATATGTTTGTTTCTGTATTACGGTGTGGTATTTGCAGTAGCATTTATTTTAATGTTTATTGAAGTAATATCATAAATAACTTATTGTGGAATAAGTAGGAAACATAAATCAGTTGCTGCAGCAATAGAATTTTCACAATTATTCAGTTTATTGCAGTGTTGATGATATCGCCTATCTTTGAAAATATCACGATATTTTCAACAAAACAATATATCGCTGAGTAAATATCGTGATGTACTCTGTTTTGATAATATATTAATATTTTCAAAATATCGTGATATTTTGAAAATCTTGGCTAAATATCGCCATATTTTGAAAATCTCAGCTAAATATTGTTATTGCTTTATATGTTTGAAAATATGAAGAAAAAAAATGATTTTTATGTTTGTCGATATTTTCTGATATTTTTGCTGATACTATCATTAAGATGTTTTTAAGACCCTCACCAATATTTTGCCAATATTGATATTTTCAACACTAGTTTATTGTTATAGAAATGAATTAATCACACTACAATCTTCACAAATAAAATACTGTGGAAAAGAAAAGTGCTGGAAACTGAGAAATTCTAGCAAACAAACATAAAAAATGACTGTTATTTTTGGAAAAAGTCCTCGGAAAAACCCAATGTGGGAAAACCAGTTGCAACAGCTGAGGGTTTATATTAGTATTATGTAGCGGAAATTTTTAGTACAATAAAATGTCGCCAAATTGGGGATTCTACCCAAGAGAAATATTGGCAAAAATATACTTAGGGATTTTACCCTCTCTCCAGACATTCCTGGTACCTGATTTCTTCTGAAAGGTAAGTTGTCCACCTGCTCTACGTAGGCCCTGCGTCACCCTAGCGCAGACCCTCACACACTTGACCTAGAACTGCTTCCAATCTAGCCGTCTTGTTTGCTACTAATTGGGAAAATGCTTCTCAAGCCCTCTAGAAAATATTCCTGACCTATGGAACTCAAAACGTCATCCCCTTCAGCTAAATCAAACTACTCCGCTGAAGAAACTATGCAATCCATACACTACTTCATAGAGAAAATTTCACCCTCCTCTTTCTGACTCTCTAGAATTGGAAAACTTCCTCCAAATCATTGGTGACCTCTCCTACCACCTGCTACTCGCCTCCTGGTTCAATCTCCACTGCTAAATCACTCATGTACTTAGGAATTTGAACTCTCTGGGCAACTAAGTATCTGCATTGGTGCGTTCTCCATCTACCTATCGACCTCGTCTTATAATCTCCAGTTAGGACTCCAACGACCAAGATTAAAACTTAATTTAATTGAGCCATCTCTATGTAGAATTTCCAAAAATGATTTCAGGGTTTTGGAGAAATCCTGTGTTTTATCCTCTCCACAAGGTTCTGAGACTAGAATATCATCCGATGCTACAAAAACTAACAAAGGAGTGTGGGGATATGTGTCTATGTGCAATAGTGTGGAATGTTGCACAACATGATTGTGGAGCGTTGCCTCTAAAGAGATCCCCTAAAGGGCACATTAGGCGTACCATTAGGTTTGTCTTACCCAGGATCAAGGAGGGCATAGATGAGCATCTCTTGATCATACCCCCTAGGACTCACACACCTATCTCTCCTTTGTGTTGCTTACAGTCACAGAGGATTTGGATGTTATCCCTTGACACTTAACACGAGTAGCAGGACACTAGAGGCTCACCTGAGACAGTTGGAGGGGACTTAGCACACTAGGAGAGAGTCTTCTTAGTTGTGGTATATGGTCCTGGTGCAAGTTGGTAGATGCAGGCCTGGGGATGGCCCAATCTACTACAAGGGTAGCATGTGCTCCATCCTTGAGCTCACACTTAGGGAGATGCATGACACACTTTGGGAAGAACATTCTAAGGTGTTATAGGAGCATATACAATGGGTGGTGAACCTTTCTTACAGGAGGATGTTTAGACTTCAGATAGTAGTGGGGTGCAACATCGGAGACAGGATAGCAGATCTCACTGTGTGGTATGGCAGACACAAGGCAGTTTAGCATGCACCAAATTTATTCATGCTATATGGAGTCTATATATTGATTGCATGCAGGGACTAGAGACGTGACAAGGATGGGTTCCAATAGTGTTCAAGGTCTAGGGATTCAGTTGGTTGATTGGTCACTCTATTTTGTGACAAGCAAAGTCGGGGCAGAGAGTGATCTAGCTCAGTCTTGGGTTGACACATTGGGGATCGTTGAGGCCTTCATTGTATGGCAAGGAAAGTTTCCCTTGTTGGTGCTCAAGATCGAGATTAGCTTGGGATGGGTAGGAGTTGATATCATGTAGATGTCTGGGTAGGACGTGTTTGGCCTTTACAGGTATTTCACCGTCAGGTTCCATGAGAGGAGGATACGGCATGAGCATAATGGGTAGTTAGTTATAGTTAGAGTGGTGTAGCGTCAACATGGTGTATCCTCTTGATTAGCATGGGACCCCAGAATTACAGGGCTAGGAAGTTCAGCCACCCTTAAGGTTGAGTTATTTTCTATAGGAAGAGATCAAACAAATCTTCCATTGGGTTTCAATTTTACAAAGAGCATTTCGCTCCCTAGTGATTTGCTGATGGCACAAGGCACTTCACTAGTATGGTAGGATGATCAATAGGAGGAGATCATGGAGAGTTCAGACAGATGAGGATTCATCTCCACATGGGTTCGATTGTATCTTCAGGAGTCTACTCTTGAAGTACATGAGATTTTTCTCTCAACAAGGTTACTTCTTGAGGAGCTGATCAGGTTTCCACATGATTAATGCTCCACTTACTCACGATATGCAAAGTGTTCTGGTGACTACGTCTTGCGGGACCGTGAGTGGAGCAAGGGTGCTTCACATTAAGTAGGATGATTCGGGATTCTGGTATCATGGAATTCCTTTATGACAGGATAGTGCACAGATTCAAGATGACTCAATGGCACATTTGGGACCCCGGTCTTATTTATAGTGACAGTTGGGTCAACAAAGAGAGAGCGCTTGTTCAAGCATTGCTTGAGGACAAGCAATTTTTGGTCAGGTACTGTAATATCCCCAATTTTGTGAGCATGGGAACCACTAAGGAGTTTGGCTAATTTTCGTAATATTAATAGAAAGGGGAAAATATTATTTTATTAGAAATTAGCAGCAAAATAGTATTTTATTGGAGAGTGGCAGCAAAATAATATTTTATTAAAGAATGGTGGCAAAATAATATTTCATTGGAGAATGGTGGAAAAACATTATTTTATTGAAAAAAGGTGGCAAATTATTATTTTATTATAATGGCAACAAAAATCACTAAGTGAAAAATGGCCCCCACCAATAAAATAATATTAAAAAGGAGTCTAGAAGGATAGAGAAAAATTATAAGAGGAGAGACTCATTTGTTGGGCATTCTATTCCTATCTATTTTGTTGACATTGAAAATAAACTCAAGTGAGTTTCAGACTAAGGGTTTCAAGTGAAACTCTAAGTGGATTTCGGTGGACTTCGAGTGCCACCCTAGTTAGCTCTTGGGGGAGATCACTTTAGGTCTCCCATTTATGTTTATTGCAGGGCTACACCAATTCTCAAGAGGCTGAGTTTATTTCCCATCAGAAGGGCTGTGTACCAAAGAGTTGTATGGTCGATTCTTGGAGCCATTTCAAGAACAAGTTGCACAGAATTTAGGGGACGCATTCTCTACAAAAAACCAGGTCGAAAACCTTCAAGATCAAGAGGCCGAACAGACCTATTAGAGGCTGAGTTACCTGTGCTTGGAGCTGAGCCATACATCTTATCTCTGGACTGATTTCATGAGTTGTGTGGGGCTCATTTTTATATCAATTATCTCAGATTTGGGGCTGAGTTTTAAATCAGATTTGAGGCTGAGTTTTATATCATTTTATATTAGATTTGGGGCTGAGTTTTATGTCAGTTTTATATCAGATTTGTCGAAGAGTATCCTGTAGCGAGTTATGGGGCAGTAGCATAGGTTAAAGGTAGAGTTTGGTAGAGTCAACTCTTGCATATTACAGAAGGGTATTGTACAAGGAGTAAAGCACTGTATTGAGGACTATTTTGTTGCCTTGGGAGCTAAGTTCTCTTATTTCCTTAGATTTGTGGAAGAGTTTCCAGTAGCGAGTTATGAGGTGGTAGCATAGGTTAAAGGCAGAGATTGGAAGAGTCAACTCCTGCATATTACATAAGGGTATTGTACAAGGAGTAAAGCAATATATTGAGGAATATTTCGTTGCCTTGGGAGCCAAGTTCTCTTATTTCCTCATAGCTGTAGTCTATGTCAATAAATGATATTAAGACCGTGTATTTTCCAGCATTTTGTTAATGCAAAGTATATTCAAGGTCCATGTTAATATCTGAGCAGATACTATAAACGAGTTTCCACATCACTGGTATTTATGTATTGTGAAGGCTGAATATATGTTATAGCTCCTATTGAAGGTTATTTTTCCTTGTTGGTGACATTCCAATACTATGTAGTCATCTGCAACCATTCTAGCCTCTATTATGATTTGGTATTTCAAATTTCAGATCTGATATTATTGTTGGACTATATATTTTCAATGGTGTGCATACCATTAAATTTAATGCAAGGTGTATAACAGTTGTTCTCCAATATCTTTTTCATGTATGCATAGTCTGAGCATGTGATTTTAATTACAAATCATAAAGAGAACACCTACAACACATTGTCTACAATATGTTTGTTAAAATATCACATTGAATCCCAACATACAAACTCAAAATTTTCGTGCCATTTCTAAGATATTCTGAAGAGGGAACATTACATGTATACATGCAATTGAGGACTTTCTTGGAGTAAGGAGCTCTCTTGGATCCGTGTATCAGTTCTTTGATGCATTATTGTATATTCAAGAGGATGATGTCATGGTGGAGACTCCTTTTCTCCAATACATGTGGGTTATTTTTGGAATTTTGTTATGTTTTTGAGTTATTTTAAGGTCACCTTGTGAATTTTGACCTAGTTGAATGCTCAGGTAAATATTTTTAGTGATTTTGCTTTTACTATTAATATAATAAGGCTTGGTTATCCTTATATAAGTAGAGAGGGGCTTTTTTCATTCTTCATAATCATTCATAGTTGCACTTCTCTCTTTTTCGGAAGTGTGCATTAGCTTTTGCCTCTTTTCTACTTGCACGAAATGTAGTTCTATGGCCAAATTTCTCTTTGAGGTCGATTTTTTCTTGAAGTTGGTTTCTTGCGATTGATTGAGGAGATTATTTAAGAAATTTTGTAATTTTATTGCTCATCTTCTAGATTTTGAATGCTATAATGTAAATTAGGGTTTTTCACATGTGCCATGGTTTAAATCTCTATATTTATTTAGAAATTGTGATTATCTATGCCATGCAAAATTGTTTTCCTTGAATCCTTTAAGAGAAATCCCAGTTGTGCATCTGATCTGTAAACTTCCATGGATATTCCACTAGAGAGTTCGTCACAACAGATCTGATAATATTATATTACAAATCTAAGATTCTACACTATTACAGTTTTATTTAATTTTTAAATCTGTAAAATTAATTGTAATTAGTGCATGCATATAAAAGTAAATCAAGCAGAAAAGTTGAGAACAAAAAAATAAGCCCACACACACATAATACACAAGATATGCTCTTTGGGAAATCCTTTTGGGAGAAAACCCAGTTGGAAGGTGAGGTCGCTTCGCTCTCTTTCTCTGTCTAAAAATATGACTGCAAATACAAAGAAGTAATGTTTGTGGCCCGTGGGCTACTACAATGCACAGATCCTCTCTATGTGTTCTACCTCCTATCTCTGCTGGCTATCTTTTCTTAACTATGGAACAAGATGCTCTCGAAAGAATGGAATGCCTCTTCCTTCTAGTGGCCTGGTTATAACACAACTCGATAGCCTACTAGTGGTTAAGTTTGACTACATCAACTCTTAACTGGAGTTACGAAATAGACTCTTCTAGAGTCATTTACATCAAAAACATGTGGCTAGCCCATTTTCCATGAATAACGGGGATTGATGTGGCATCCTCCCGAACTATAGGTGTAAAAACAGGAAGGTCAACTTCTAAATGGCATAACTTTTGCATATGAACTCTGATTGACGCGATTTTTGCACCGTTGGAAATATTTTTGTGTGTAGAATAGCATGAAAAGGTGCAACATTGAAGCAGCAAAGTTTACCCTCAAAAAACGTCATTTTATTCCTCAAAATGCTCCCAAAAATTTTCAGACCCCATTTTGCCAAATTGGGTCCCGCCGGTAAAAACGACCCCGTGAGATGATTCCTCCACTTTTTCCACTCCAAATGCATCGATATGTATGAAAAATAATATAATGATCCAATTTGGATCAGCATTTCTCAAATCTAAAATCTCCCTATTAGGGAAGGCACTAGGGTTTGTAAGAAGAGGCTTTAGACCTCTCACCCTTTTCAGCAAGCATTAGAGGAATTTTGAGCTCTAAAATGGGCCTCCTAAGGGAATTATAAAATAATAGTGGAAATAATAAAAAAGATTAGATTACATCATCAAATTTTATAGGAAAAAAGAAAAAACTTTTTTTTCAACTTATCTCCCTATGGGTTTACTCAAATTTTGAGCGAGAACACTCGTTGGATGCAAAATTTGATTCTTCATCCAAGGCGTACCCATGTTGCATACTTTCAATGGACCCTGATACACGAAAAATGAGAAATACATGGAAAAACATGATTACAATAATGTTTTTTCATGTATTTCTCATTTTTCATGTAGCAGGGTCCATCAAAAGTATGCAACATGGGTACTCCTTGGATGAGAAATCAAAATTTTCATCCAACGAGTACTCTTACTTGAAATTTGAGTATAACCTTAACGAGATAAGTTGAAAAAGTAGTTTTATTATTTTATTATTTTTTAATCTTTTTACTTTTTAAGCAAAAAATGGTGAATAATCCCCCATGGTTGACATCATCATCTTGAATCCTATTGGTTCTTATAATGTTTATTTTTGTTGTACATTTTTCTTAGGAGGCCGATTTTAGACGTGAAAATTTCTCTAATGGTAGTCCTCATTAAATTTTCCCTAGGTAAATCCATTACCCATTTCAATCAAGGCACTAGTCTAGGTGGTGGTGATAAAACCTTCTACTTTCACAGATTTCTCTTTCCTCTCTCTTAAATTCAAGATATCTAGGGTCAAGTTCTCTTTGAAATATTGCTAAAAGTAATTTTGTTTGAGGTGCTTGTTACCCAACAAAGTGGGTACCCCCCTAGTAGAGCATTTCTCCTATTCATTTTCTTCCATTTGGCAACTAGCAACCCCTTATAGCCACCTTGTAGCCAATTGTAATATGCTACTTTTTCTCTACCACCTACATCATTCATATGTTTCCTCACCCATTTTTCAAGAGCACATGTTAGAAGGTGGGAAATCTGATCCAAAAAATATGTTATTCATTGTGCAATCGGTTGATTGTGCTTGTTTTCCATTTTGTGCATTTGGCATGGATTGTTTGGTGACTTGGAAGAATGGAGGGTATTGAATTTGGTTTTGTTCCCTCACCTTAAATGGAAGGTTAATCTTCAATCCTAGTCCAGTGGGACCTCCTCTATTGGCCCATGGCTTTAGGAAGGGCGCTACTTGGGAAACCTAGATTTTGGTAGTGTGGTGTCGTTTTCCTATTCCATATTTATCACTTCCCTCCACACATTATGAGCCCTATACATCATCTCCCTTCTCTGGGTCCATAGGGTGTTGGCACAATCCCTCCCCTTATCCACATATCTGGGTCCCGAAGGTTAATGTAGGTAAAGAAAGATAAAAGTGTATCATGGCCACAATCAAGAAACAAAAGAAAGAAAATTATAAAATGCAAAATATGGCTGAGACGTTAACATTAGCACATGGGAAAAATCCAAGCGTGAACTCTACCCCTTATCATATGGCCATCACCTGGTTCCTAGGGCCAATGTTGCCCCATTACATCACTAAAAAAGAACCATTGCACACCCCATTCCCTAGTGGGCAATGAACTGCGCCACCACTAAGGGAGTAATCAGTGTTATGCATCATACTTAAATGCTCAATCCAAAACCCTCAACCTTGCATATCTAATTGATAGTCTTGATCCTTTGTTGACTAATCACTATAAGACTATTTCTTGTGGCTATGTAATATCCCTGATTTTGTGAGTGTGGAAATTACTAGGCAGTTTGCTCAATGTTGATGATATTAGTAAAATGGGGAAAATATTAATTTATTAGGAAATGGCGACAAAATATTATTTTATTAGGGAAGGGCGGAAAATATTATTTTATTAAAAAATGACGGTAAAAGTCACTTAGTGGAGAATGGCCCCCACCAATAAAATAATATTAAAAAGGGGGAAATCTAGAAGCTTGGAGAGACTCAAATGGAAATTATAAAAGGAGGGTGGAATCATTTTGCTAATCATTCTATTCCATCATATCTTACTGTCACTGGTGAGAAGCTCAAGCGATTTTTGATTTTGAGGGTTTCAAGCAGTGTTACTTGGGAGTGGGAGTGAAAACGGGTGTGGGAGCGACATTTTCAAAAGCTCTCGGTTTGGGAGCGAATCCTGGAGTGATTTTTATATAATATATATATTTTTTATATTTTGATACATATATGTCAACAAAATATGTAGAATGATGAATTAGATATAAAAACATAAAAAAAAACATAGATTGATCATTGAACCATATAACATCAATCATCTAGAAGTTATAATCTTCATCAACCACGTCCACAAGTTAGTAACATACAGCATATCGAGTCTCGTGAATCATGATTCATCAATCTTAAAGTTTCAACTTCAAGCTTTCAAAATTGAAAATTCAATATATAACATTTGTCATCATTGATCACCAAAGTTGTACTTGTAAGCTAAGTTTAACCATTACAAGAAATGATATCTAACATGAAATGAAATGTTATAAAATGAATTATGAAATGAAATGAAACAACTTTCATGAAGCATCATATTCATAATTCAGAATCATTACCAATGAGTTATAATTTCCAACTTCAAACTTCAAACTTTCATTGTCACAGTCATATATTGTTTACAAAAATATCATTATGATATGAAAGAGTCAAGACTCAAGACTCAACAGTTATGAAAACTAATAGAAACTAGAAAACACAAGTAAACTGTAAATCTATTATCTACTACTGCATGTGGCCCTTGCCACGAGTGTCTACTGTATGAGCAGGTCGTGGTGGTCTTCTAGGAGTCTCCCGCACAGACCGACGACCAGAACTAGAAGGCACATGCCCTCCACGTGAGGGTGTAGATGGAGGTGGCGACAGCAAAGGGAAAAGACTCAAAACTCGAGCACTGCTACTGGATGGTGGAGGTGGCATGGCTGATGCTTCATCTTCCTCCCTTATAAGTTCCTCTTCCAGTTCTTCAAGATATATAGTGCCATCCTCCAAATTCTCATCCTCTGGGTGGTTGTCCCAGATTTTATATGTTGGATCCTCATAAGCCAGATCACAGTAATGACTCAACAACCTCAAGTTGTAGTGCACATAAACCAAGCTTTCTGCCCAGTTCTCATTGAGTCTGTTTCTTTTCACATTATGTATGAAGTTGTAGGTGCTCCAACACCTCTCTGCAGAAAAAGTATTTACAACCTGTGATAGAACTTTTTTTGCCAATTTTGGCAAAAGTCCATGGCCGCCATATGTTTCCCACCATGTGAGGGCATCAAATCTGTCTATGTCTTCCATTGCATGGAAGGTACCAAACAAACCAGTGCCACTGAATTATCTACCTATTTCAAGGCGCACACTAGCACATTCCTCCCTGTCAGGTATCAACTTTTCTAATGCTTCCAAATATCCTTTAGATACCTCTTCATCTATATGGGGTTTGGTCCTAACCCCACCCCCTGGTGCAGGTTGGCCCAACCAAGATGTAGAGTAGTATTTTGGCGTAAGGATATACGCCAAGCAATGTAGTGAAACATTAAGTTTATCCCACCGTACACACACAATCATGAACCAGTTTGTACAAGTTGGGATCATTGTTATGAACGATATCTTTTATTTGCCCCAACATGGTATCCATCTGCTCATACACCTTGCCAATCACTGGTTTATCTGTATCTGCAAACCGAATCATGTGATAAATGGGCTTGGTGAAATCCAATACTTGCCTCAC
>APFE030245287.1:1140-27116 GCA_000404065.3 Pinus taeda
TTTTCCCAAATCAAAATTCCAGGATGCTTTTATGATAGATCAAAGTTTAAAATTCACACATTAATAATTCATGACTAGTACCAATTGATGTTTGATGGCTAGGATGAAACATTCATAGCTTATCATATGTCTTTGTCTCTTAAATTTTGTGAATATTATGAAGTTGATTGTGAATATGTTGCTAGTAAATTGTTCACTCTCACTCTTTAAGGTCGAGTTAAGAATGGTGTCATACTTTACCAGCTACTTCCATTCATTCATTCAAGCAACTTGTTATGGAGCTTCATAAAGCCTTTGACAAGTATGAATATGAAGATGTTTTTAAAAGGATTGACTTGGTTAGAATGAAACTTGGTGAATATTTAGAGGATTTATTCATCGATTTCTTCACTTTTTCTATTAATTTCCTGAGGGATTGATTTATTTAGATTTCATCATTAAAAAAATTCATAGTTTGATTCTACCCACCTCAATATATTTTGAATCCAAACCCCCTACACGATTCTCCCTCTCCAACCTTTTCAAACCATGAGAAGGACTTGGAATGGTTTGGTAGCTCTACACATCCTAAGGTGAATAATAACCCCTTGACATGTCAAGATGATATTAACGCTCCTAACTTCAATCATGAACCTAATCCAATTTAAAGTATGATTTCGTCAACGGATACCCTGCAACCTCTTCCATCCATGTCTCATGATACCTTATTCTATGATTTTCTTGATCAACCTACTTCAAAACTTAATGATGTTAAACCTATTGTACCAAGTAGTGATCATATACAAGGCAATTTCATTTCACATGCAGGGGAGAAAATCATTGAACATATGTTCCATCTTTCTTCCCTCTTTAAGTATGACAATATTGCATTTGTGGCTAATCACTAATACTGCAATATTCATAACCTCTCAAATGATTACAAATCCTTCATTCAAGTTTAGGCCTTGGAAACCATCACCATGATATTCTAGTTTCCATAAGCACATATGGTGATGAGTTCCTAAGTACATCAGATGATTGCATTCCTTCTTCTAACCTAGTTTCGTGAGGTATCAATTGAGAATTTGCTGCTCATAGTTTACAATCTTAATTTATGGGGTGGAATACTATTTCAATTCAAAATGATTATGAAATTCATGCATCTCCAAATATAAAATTTGAAGAAATAAGTTGTCAGGCTTTTAGATCTTTAATATACCTTTTTGAAGTAAAATTAGGGAAATCTAAAGATCTTAATGATATGAATTTATTTGATCATTATGTTGATGAAAATTATGAGGATTCAACTAATATTCATCTTGATTTAGTTACAACTAGCATATTTTCTCGTCACCTTTTCCATCTTTTTGTTGGCTTGAGGTGGCTTGGACCCAGGTTCATAGTTATCTATGCTAACCAATAAAACCCTAAACTAACGGCATTTTTGGCAACAATCTACTTAGCATAGATTGTAGCCCCACCCGAATCAGTATTGCGGGATGCTAGAGCTAGGTTTCTGCATCCATAAGGCTATGTGATGTAGCAGCGAGGCATTTCTTTAATCTAGATCTGAATCTAACCTTTGTGAACCCTTATCTTCAGAATCATGGACTTAAAGCGATTTCTACTTAAAGAGATGTATGAGCTTCTCCTAATTGTTCTAACATGCATAATCTATCATACAAAAGTAGACCTAGATCTTCATGATGTAATTAAAACAATGTTACCGAGAATAGAATCATAACTAATCATAAAAACAAAATATATAAATATACAAATAACACATGTAATTGCTTCAAATATGATTTATTACTTCAAATATTCAATGAATACACTTCTTATGACCTTGCGCACACAACTGCAGGGGCATGCGCACTTATCAGCAGACTTGCCAAGGTCTCCATGCAAACAGATGTAGGAGCCTTCCCTTCGCCAAAATAAATAATTACAGATAAAATAGACTCAAGATCTCATTCATCAACTGATTTCCTAATGACTCCTAGATGAATTCCCTTTATAGCTTTTCCTTTACATATTAGCATGGTCTGCGAACCATGGGCATAAATCAAAATAGCCCATCCCTTTACAAATTAAGGGGCTCTGGTCTGCCTAAAATCCCCTTTGACTCCTAATTTTTTGTGCTATTCACTCTCCACTTGTCAAAATGTAGAGACTTTAGAATATTACAAAATTTAACTAAAAAATTAGACTTGGGGGAGACCATCCTAAAATGCCCCAAACACAAAGACATTAGTCATCCCTCGACACATGCTTTAAGATCATTGAGCTCTTTCTTCAATGCTTGAAACTCTACTATGCATTGTGTGGCGACCTGCCAAACCTCCTCGACCAATTTCTCAGTAATTGGTCCCTCTACTGCTAAGCCAATGGCCCTCTATGTCTATTGCATACCTTTCATTTTACTCTCTACAGTCTAAGAGAGTTGACTAGCCTTGTCAGCCTAAGACTGCATTCTTTCTGCAATGATGGTTATTTTGCATCGCAATTCATCTATCTAATTGTTAAGGGCCTTCCCTACTTAGAGTCTACTAAACCATTTCATAGGTGCTAGGGTCCACATTGTTGTCATGATTTCATCAAACTATAGTTGCTTTTCTCCTATTTCAACTTTGATTTTCTATACATGTGGTTCCTCCTATAGTGAAGCTAACATCTCCATTGTGTTCTCAACAATCTGGCTGCAGTCCTTGCTTGCCTTAATAGTAGCCTCGTACTACTCTCGAACTTCTGGAGGTGTTACTAGTTGTAGCTTCATTTGTAGCTCTATGACCTACATCTCCATCTTAAATTTGACTTGTTCAACCTCTACTTTGAATTCATTCACTGTGGATTCCATCTTGTGGAGCTTTTCATCGAAAGCTACTTTAGTCTTTACAAGCAGCTTAGGTAGCTCAATGAAATTTTTGATAATGGCATCCTCTAGCTCCTGCCTATGTGTAGCGGCTACGTCCATATGATGGATGGCCATGGCAACTTCCTGAGCTAGCTACTCATTATGGCTCTTGATGTCTTTGATCTTGAAGAGTGCTCGCTTTTCCCATATTTTCAATTCCACAAATACTCCCTGGTGGAGTTCATGCAATTCTTGAATAGGCAGTGCCACTAAGTTTAGATCTGAATTCCTCCCATATGGCATTGTTGCCTCATCTGCCTCGGTAGAAAAGCACAGTAACCCTCCCAGAATGGTCATTGCGTTGACCTTTGTGGTTACCACCAACATCGAAGGTAATGTTGGTTTCACACTTGACATTCCTATGTTTGCTTGTTTCTCACTCACCTGAATCATGCTCGTTTGTACCTATAGCTATTTGAGGGTGTGTTGGACCTGCGTTAGTACTGGCTTGTACTAATCCTTTATATGTCCCCACATGTCCTCAGTGACTAAGCACACAGTGTCACCAATATCATCGATGTCCCCCTTAATGAGGACCATCAATTCAATGTTGGAGATCTTGTCACGATTCTTCTTCTTTCGCACACCTTGAGTGGTGTGTTTCTTCTTCTTCTTTAGGATGAAAGGAGACTCAATATCTTCTATCTCCTTAAAAGGGCCTTCTCCACCATGTTCTAGTTCCTTCATGTCTATCTCCTCTTGTTCGATGCGCTCTGGCTCCTGCACGGTATTCTTCACAACGTCCATAGTGACATTTCAAGGAACCTTCTTTGTGTGTTCCTTTGGTGTACCTCTTCTAGACTATGTTGTTTTGCTGGTCTTCGACTTCCTTGTTTGTGTCTAGCCACACGCTCGACCACTTGGATGTTACTGAAAAAATGTCCTGCTTTGTGACCAAATATGGAAACTCATACCATATGCCTTTTCCATATTTCTTCACCTATATGTATATGTTATGGAAAACTTCTTTGAAGTTCGTATTTCCGCAATACTAGTTAAGTAACATCGATCATAACTATGGATTTTGGCTAACCGTAGTGCATAGATCCATCTCAAACAACACCCAAAATAATTTATTCTCTACCACCCAACTTGGATCCTTTGACATCCACAACGAAGTGTACCTCACAGCTTCTCACAAGTTAGGGTTGATAGTAGGGAAGTACGACTGATCAGGGATTCTCCAGGCTATCAAAATGATAAAAAGTAATAGGAATTCATAATGGTAGGGTTTCCCATATTCCTAGGCCTCACGACAATCATCTAGAAACTCCTGGAAGAGGTACCTTACCCAATTAAATTGCACCCCTTTGCTGGATTTCGTAGCCAACTGAATTACAAGAGCTAACACCTCGTTTTCCCTACATTTCCTTATAATATTATCAACCAGAATGGATGCAGAAAAGGCAAAAACCTTATCAAAAATCAATCTTACAGTGTAGCCTCGTGACCTTTTGATGACATTGAAATCTTTCTTTACTTAGTTTGTGAGCTTCATTTCTTGAGACTAGCCAACAAAAGCGTTGGTAGGGTCTGCTCCTTCACATGGCAATGCGGTGATCCCCCTGATCAACATAACATCAATTGAGATCCTTTCCCCGAGCCATAAGGCTTCATCATGCACTGAAGCCACCAACTAGTGCAAGCATATATTATCGATGTTGTTGTGCCTAAAATGAGGCATAGTTAACATGTTTAGTAAATCGGTGCACTGAATCCCATCTCCCCACATCATTGGTTCTACTCACGCTACACTAGACCCCTCATAGTATACCATCTTTAGGTATTTAATCAGCTCAAAATGAGGGAATTTGGCAATGTCCACCAAATCCCAATCCTCCATGCGCAGTTGCGGTACCTATGCGAACAACGCTCCTTCAAAGGGCATATATTTGGGTAGAAAATGTGTGCAAATGGAAAATTTTATTGCATTAGAGTCCTTTGTGACCTTCGTATTTGGATTTCTCGACGTCACACATGGAGGTAACCATCAAAATTGGCTCGGCTTCATCAACACTTATGTGCTCAACTCCTGTCTCAAGTTGTTCCTCCTGTAAGTCAATTGACTCCATCGGTTGCTTCTCTTTCCCTTTGTTCATCTTTTCCTTGCTCCTTTCCTTAGATGACACCTTTCTAGGTGACTTCCTTATCAATGGCTTCTGCAGTTTCTTTTGCTTCTTTACTACTGCTACTTCTACTATTTCTACCACTGTTGCTACCGCTCCTGCAATTGTGGACTTCATCCTTTGTGATCTAGGAGATGTGGTGTGTGTAGGAGTAGTAGAACTCATGATGTTTGTTAATTCTTGTTCCAAAAATTCCCACTAGAATTCCTGCCAATCTTCACAAGACGTATATCACTTCTCTCGACTTAGACTTAGGCACAAAAGCTCGCGAGATTTCTTTAAGAGGAAAAGTGTTCAAATCTAGAGTGGGTTGCCATATTTATAGCCAAATTCAAATTTGAATGCCTTGAACACCTTTAGATCCTCCTCATAAATGTGAATATGCATCAAATTTTTATATATATGCTCCTTAAATTCACTTCCCCGCTCCCTTTAATGATAAAATCGCGGTCAAATCAACTATATATTTTCCAATAGTCACATTTGGGGCAGGCTGCGCTGGAACCTCCCTTATGGTGCAACTTTCTCCACCTCTACCATCTCTCTAAACATGGCACAACCCTCCTTCTTCAACAGGACCATTTCTCATCAAAGTAGTTTATAGTCTTGCACTTCCTTTCAGCTGCCTGAAGCACTAAGACTTTCCTGTCATCATATAGTCATTGCATCCTTGCAGGGGTGGAATCATCCTTATATATCTTCAATATTTTTCCATTAATCCTTCTAGGAAACAACTCCACATTAATCTTTGTGAGCATAATTGTGCCACCATCTGAAATATCGTTGATCATGTAGGGTCCCAGCCAATGCATCTGAAACTTCCCAACAATGTTTTGAACTTTTTATCATACATCAAGACTAAATCTCTATTCTTAAAAGTGTGTTGCTTAATGTTGCGATCATGCCACGCCTTTTCCCTAGCTCTTTTCACCTACTGATGAAAACCAAACAAAAAGTAGTCCTCCTCTAGCGCATGAAGCTGCGCTAAGCATTCCTCCTTGCAGTCGCAATATTACATCTCAGTTACTACTGTGATCCATAGGCTAGGCATTATATACTCCAATGGAATCACTACTTCTTGTCCATATACCAGTCAAAATAGCGTTTTCCCTCTCAATTTATTACAAGTCATTTGATATTCACATAGAACCACTGATATGCGCAAATCTGAGTCATTCCTATTAACATTATAGATCTTCATTAAGGAATTCTCCAATATTTTATTAAAATCTTCAAAAATTCCATTAACCTCTGGATGATACAACATACTCTTCTAATGGTGCATATGGAACTCTTCTATCAACACATTAATTCTTTCATTCAAGAAGTGTGAACTTCGGTCACTCATCAAGATCTTCAAGCATCCAAAACATGACAAAATATATTTGAGGTTAAACTTCGCAGCAACTTCCATGCTACAATCCCTCACAGGTTTTTCCTCAGCCCATCTGATCAATTAATATGTCACAGTGATAATATAACATGTACCCGTCTTCTTCACTGGTGGATTAATTGGTTTGACGATGTCAATTTCCCATTTATCAAATTCTTGGTGTTGACCTGTGGATTTAAGGAAAATTCTCCCCTTGGCGGTGGTTTTCCAGTTGTTTGACACACATCACATGCACTCCAGTATGCCTTAGAATCTTGATGTACCATAGGCCACCATAATTCTGCTCCCATAATCTTCTGCAAAATTTCCTTACTCGTACAGTGTCCCCCTGTGACACCACCATGTGCTTCAATCAAAATACTATGTCGTTCATACTCAGGTACATATCAGCACATAACTTCATCTAGTCCTATCTTATATCATTGTCTTGTAATCAGTAAAAAAATTGTAGCCCTGACTACTAGTTCCTTCTTTTTTTTTCCTTGTGCATCCTTCAGCAGCTAAATGAAATAAATAATGTTCATTGGCAACTCTAATAGCGAAGAGCTACGCATCAGGAAAACCCTTCATCAATATTAATGGGTTTTGCACTATTCTCTATTTTAGAGAGGTGATCAGGTCTAACATTCAACCTCCTTGGCTTAACTCTCGCTTGAAAACCATACTCCTAGAAGAGAAGAAAAAATATACAGACCCTCCCCCCCTCAATAAACGATTATTCACCATGTATTTCAATGCAAAATGATCTGTATACATTTTAAAGTGCAAACCTAACATATAATTTATGAATTTTTGTAGTGCATATACCATGGCCAATCCTTCTTGTTCTGTGGTTGAATAGTTTCGCTCCACCTTAGATAGTTTCCTACCTACAAAGGAAATCGAACGATCATTATCTCCTTCACTTGGTTGAGTTAAAACAACTCCCAACAGTATATAAGATGCATCCACATGCATATCAAATTCTTCCTTCCAATCTGGGAAGGCTAGGATTAGAGCAGTAACGATTTTCTCCTTAAGGACATCTAAGCTCTTCTCACAGTCATTGTCCCAGAAAAACCTAGCATCCTTCTTCAACAACCTCTCCATTAGCGTGGTGATCTACTCATATGCCTTTATAAAATTCCTGCAATACCCTATATGAACCAAAGTTGTGCATAGCTGTTTTATATTCCTTGGTGGATCCAAATTGATAATTACATCGATCTTGGCAGGATCTGCCATCAATCCCTTCTTACATATGACATGTCCCAACAATATTCCATAAGGTACAGATAAACTAGATTTCTTCAAATTCAAGGAAATATGATACTTCCTGCATGTATCCAACATTAGGTGCAAATTAGAAACATTTTTCTTACCTAGCCCAAATACTATCCAATCATTGAAGTAGACCTCTAGAAACTTGTGAATAAATTCTTTGAATGTTGCGACTACCACCCTTGAAAAGATTACAGGAGAATTTTCTAGTCCGAAAGGCATAACCATATATAGGATTGATCCCCACTTTGTATCAAAGGTAGTGTTTCTTCTATCCTTAGGTGCAATCTTAATTTGGTGATATCCCAAAAATCCATATGTGAATGAATAAGGCTCCTATCTACCAATGTTTTCTAGAACGTCATCTGTAAAAGGCATAGGAAACAATTCATGCATGCATGCATCATTTAACTTCAGTAGATGTACACATATCCTTATATCACCCTTTGATTTGTTTTCTTGGACCACCATTGGATTGACCCATTCTGATTCTTCTACTGGCTCAATTATGCCTATCATGAGAATCTTATCCAACTCTTCTCTTACCTTTTCCTTGTACTTAGCATTCGCTCGATATGGGCATTGCTTAACTGGCTTCACATCTAGCTTTGAATTAATCTTCATTATACCCAAATCACCTACTATACCCATTAATTCAAAGAACTTTATTGGAAATAAATCGTGATATTCGTGAAATAATTTAGTAACCTTGCCTACCGTTTCTTCATCCCAAAAGTCATCAATATGCCCGAACTTTGGTTCTTATTTTGATCGAATATTTAATTGTTTTATCTTTACTGACTATGACATATCTAGGATCTTTACATCATGTCCTACAACTTCGCGTAGTCCCTCAAACTCAGAAATATTGATATTTCACGAATCCTCGTCACCTTCTTTTGTAGTAACCTTATAGCATTCCAAAGCATATTGTAGTTGCACGCTCTAGTCAGGATACATCCAAGTTATAGGTTTTGTTAGTGTTCGGAAGATCGTAGCCTTGATCTCCGGAAGTGCCCCATCAATGCATTCGAAACCATCTTCAAATTTGAATGTCAGCATGAACCTCTCCTTCATTTCATTCCAATAAATAGTCCTATGTGGCAGCTCCATCTCCAATTACCATTTCATTGGTATAATGTCTAAGGTATGAATAAATATATATATCCACTCTAGCTGAGGTACCGCACCCTAAGCCTTAGTCCATCAAGCCATATGTTCGCATCGGTCATGCTTACCTGTGAATTTTTCACTGAGACACATTGTTGTGAAGCCAAATATTAATCTCGTGAGTCTATGATATTCTTTCCCATCAACAATATTATCCTTGTGGGATCCCCACCATCCTGAAAGCGTAGCTCTTAAATGTAAATCTAGAGCCTAAAACCTATGCTCCTCTGGAAGGTCTCTTTCAAAATGGTCAAGAAAAATATTTACATCATCTATCACATCGTAATAAGGCAATTTATGTACCTTAGTTGATATACACTGCATAGACTTTGTAAGCCTATTGCATCGTAGTGTAGAGACCTCATGTAACTGACTCTTCAAGTTTTCTAATTCGTCATTTGAGTCTGACTGGCATGAATTATCCTTCTCCCAACTGATCCAGCCATCTGTAGTGGGATTAATCCAGTCTTTGTCTTACATAGTGAGCTTATATAGTAATCAATTTTGTTATCATCATAGTCATCATGGACTGGATCTGTGTATCATGCACCTTTAGCTAGATCAAATGGAACAACTACCTGAAGGTCGCTATTTTCAAACACCATGCTTCACTTCCTCGCATTAATAATAGCATTCATGTCAAACACCCAATCAATACTGAGAAATGTTGGGTATTCATTACTATCATCTACTATTTCAATAGATTAAAAATCTGTGACCACAATGGCTCCCTCAATATTTACAATCAATCCATGCAGGTGAACGAGTGGAATTATATTTTGTTGGTTTTCCATGTGCAACTAGATTGGTGACCACTACAACTTAGGTTTCCCCATATGTTCCCAAGTGTTATGAAACCAGCTCACAAAATAGAAAAAAAAGATAGGTCAATGACTTCAAAATCATCCTCCTTGAGGGGGCAACCTCCTTTACATTACACAAATGAACAATTCATGGATAATACAAATGACAAGACCTCCTTTCTATATATAGGAGTCTAAGGGGTCACAATATAGTGAAAATTGACATAAAATTAATAACATAAGGGCACAAGAATAACAGTAGTGGGCTTCTATGGAGCACAATAATAACAATATGGGTACAACATGTGCAGAACAATAACAATAAGGGGATACAATGACAATAATAATAGGGGAATACACTAGTATTATATGGACCTAACATGCCCCTCTCCTTCAGAAAAGTGTTGTCCTCAATGTTTGAGTAGTTCTGGATGCTTCTATATAAAATTATCATCCTCACATGTGGAATGTTCAATGGGTAAGTTTCTCCACTTGATCAGATATTCCAAAATTGGTCGATTTCGTAGTTGTTGAGTTCTTGTTTCTATGACTGCTTCAGGTTGAAATATTATTTTTAATTCCTCATCAAGTTTTGGAAATATTGTTTGAGTTGGTATCTTGTCACCTACAACCTTCTTTAAGCATGAAACATGGAAAACTAGGTGCACTCGGGAAGCTGAAGGAAGCTCCAATTTGTATGCCATAGTAAAAATATTTTGCAATCCCTTGTACGAACAATAATAGTTTGGTGATAATTTAATATCCTACTTGGCTTTCTTGAGGGACATTTGTTTGTATGGTTGTATCTGCAAAAATACCAAGTTACCTAAATCAAAACTTATTTCAATGTGATGTTGATATGTCTGTTGTTTCATTCTATTCTGCGCTAAGATAAGGTTATCCTTTAAGAGTTGCAAAACTTGTTATTGATGCTCGATGTGATCTTCCACTACTTGAAACTTACATTTTTCTCTCAAATATGATGTGATGGATGGTGGATAATATCCATAAAGTGCCATAAATGGGGTCATTTTTGTTGCAATATGGAAGAAAGTGTTATACCATCATTCATCCAGAGGCAACCATTTGACATATTGCGTCTATTTATCAGATACAAAGCAATGAAGATATCCTTCCAACATTTGTTTACTATCTTAGTTTTCCCATCAGATTGAGGATGATAATATGAGCTATGAGCTAACTGAGTACCTAGACAAGAAAATAATTTTGACCAAAACTTTCCATTGAAAATGGGATCTCTATTGCTTACAATAATCTTTGGGTTTCCATGTATCTCTTGAATTGTTTCCATAAATGAAATAAGAATTGTACTAGATTTAAAGGGATGAGATAATGCACAAAAGTGTGCATACTTGGTAATTCTATGAACTACCACCATGATGACACTCTTTCCTTAGTACTTGGGTAAACCTATGATAAAATCCATTGAAACCTCCTCCCAATGTTGACTTGGAATGGATAAAGGTTGTAATAGACCTAAGGTCTTAATTGTTTCAACTTTATTTTTTTCACAAACCGAACATTTTTCCACAAACGTTTGAATATTAGATTTAAGGCTATCCCAAAAAAAATCCTTCTTAACCCTCTGGTAAATTTTTAAAAATCCTGAGTGCCCTCCTAAGGGAGAGGTGTGCAATTTCATAAGAATATTTTGTTTGAGTTGGGAATTCTTACAGAGGTATAAGCAATCTTTGTACCATAACGAATCATTTTTCCAACTAAATGTATCTAATGTACTTGGGTCTTGTCATAACTTTTGAATGAGTGCCCACACATGTTTGTCTTTCTTCGATTCATCTCTTACTTCGTTTATCCAATCTTGTTGGATAATAGAAATGGCACAAATAAATGCTTCCACATCCTCATCCTTTCTTGAGAGTGCATCTGCAACAACATTTTGCTTCCCTTTTTTGTAGATGATTTCAAGGTCATAACCCAACATCTTTGTGATCCATTTTTATTGTTTTTTTAAAGATAGTCTTCCCATTAGCTAAGGTCGCCATCTCTTAAGTGCACATATTATTTCCAACATTTCCTTCTCATAAATAGTGTTGTGTAAATACTTTCCTTTAATTGGATGACTTTAGAAAGCAATGGGTCTTTCTTCTTACATTAAAATAACACCAATTCCATTTCCTAAGGCATCAGGTTCCACAATAAAGGTTTTTGTGAAGTGTGGCATAGCTAAGATCGATGCTTGGCACATTTCCCCTTTAATCTGTTCAAAGGCTTTCATTGCTTTTGGAGTCCAAGAAAATGCATCTTTCTTCAGTAATGTTGTTATAGGTGTTGCTATTCTCCCATAATTCTTAAAAAACTTGCGATAATACCCTGTCAACCTGAGAAATCCTCACAAATTCTTTATGGGTGTGGGGATTTCCAATTCCTTAATGGATTTAATTTTGCTAGGGTCTACTTTAACGCCTTCATGAGATACAATATTACCCAAATATTCCACATTTTGTACTCCAAAGAAACATTTGGAGGTTTTTGCATATAATTATTTCTTCTCCAATAGTTTGAGCACTCTATCAACATGTTGAACCTGATCCTTCCAACACTTGCTATAGGTTAGTATATCATCAAAAAATACTAACACCAATTTTCTAAGGAAGGGTTTGAAAATGGAATTCATTAAAACTTGAAATGTAAAAGGTGCATTGGTAAGGCCAAAAGGAATGACCAAAAATTCATAATGACCATCATGAGTTCTAAATGTTGTTTTCAGAATGTCTTTAGTATTCATTCTAATTCGATGATATCTTGAATGAAGGTCCAACTTGGTGAAGTAATTTTCTCCATGCAATTCATTCAATAATTCATCAAGGATAGGAATGGGTAATTTATATTTAATAGTGAGCTTGTTGAGCTCCCTATAATCAGGACACATGCACCATGATCCATCCTTCTTGTGCACCAATACTATTGGAGCATAGAAATAACTTTGATTTGTTTTAATTATACCATCTTCTACCATTTGTGCAACCATACGTTCAATTTCACTCTTTTGGGCTTAGGGGTATCTGTAAGCCATGATGTTTGGAGGAACACCTCCTGGAATGAAATGAAGAGCATGATCATGACCACGAATAGGTGGGAAGCCTATGGGTGTCTCAAATACCTTGGAATGACTTTCCAATACTTTTTGGAGATATGTATAAATAGATTATTTCGACGTGGGATCCTCTAGCCAACATAATCACGAAATTATGCAACGTTGTTCTTTATTTAGAAGTTTTTCCATGCTCTTAGAGCTGATTATGTTTCCCAGTTTCCTTGCGATACCCCTTAATTCAACTTCTTTTCTTTCTAAAAGAAATTTCAAGAAAATTTCTTGAAAATTAAAAGCTATCGTACCCCAAGATTGTAGCCATTGGAATCCTAACACAATATCAACACCACTCATTGGAATGGAAAGCACTGGACTATTAAAAACATATTATCCCATGGATAGCTTGATATTATGGCACTTTCAAGAGCAATTTATGGTTCTTTCATTTTCAACCATCACTTTACACTTTGATGTTGGATATAAGAATCAATTCAATTCCTTCGCTATCTTACAATGAATAAAACTATGGGTACTTCCCTAATCAATCAACATTATAACCTTTTTCTTCTTGATATGTCCTTCTATCTTGATAGTTTGAGAAGTGGTTATTCCAGCCAATGGATTACAATATATGGTTAGATTCATTTCTTCTTTCTCTAGGCTTTGTTCATGGTGTGTATCCTCTTATTTTGGTGTTTCTTGTTCCTTTTCTTCTTCCTCTTCAAAATCTATGTAAAATAAATTGTTCTCAACACACTTATGACCTATAGCGTATTTGCTATCACAACTGTAACAAAGCCCTTTTTATCTTTTTCCTCCCAATCATTGTGGTGTCAGCCTTGTAGGTTGTGGAATGCTAGGAGAAACAACACTTCCATCTTTATAGTTGTAATTGGTAGGGTTCCGTATTGCCATAATTTTTCTTTTAATTTTCCTTCCCACCCTGAATGCCTTCTCCAATGAATCAGGTTCCCAAAGGTGAACCTCATGTTGGATGTTATATTTTAATCTCCCTATGAACACGTCAATCCTAAGATCCTCTAGAATATATTTTACCATTATATTCAATATTTCGAAGTCCTCGATGTGCTCCACCATTGAACCTTTTTATTTGGGATATATCAATTGGCTAAAAAAGAGTTGTTGCCTTTTGTATCCTCATAATGTGCTATAAGTTCTTCTGTAAGAATTTCCCAAGTGACAATTTTTTTATGAGATAAAATCAATCGATACCATACAAACTAATTGGGTTCCAGATATAAGGTCGCAATTCATACATATTGTGTGTTTTTCACATTATGGAAAGATAAATTTTTCTCCATCTTTAGTATCCATTTTATGAGATCCTTTCCATCAAACTTCACCATATCGATCTTTGGAACATGGTGGGTCTCCAATCCAATGTTAGAGTCTATGAAATCAAAACTAACATTTCTTTTGTTCTCATCATGAATTTCTTCTACTACCTTTTCTCCGTTAGGAAGCATTTCTTGTAGCAACTTTGCCAAACCTCCTTTCAAACCTTTCATGGTTTTCCTGAAAGCTTCAATGTTTACTTCTAAACCATCCATCTTAGCTTCCACGCCATTCTTTAAACCATCCATCTTAGCTTCCATGTATTTCTTTAAACAAGCCATCTTAGCTTCTACTACATTTTGTGAGAGTGAAATTTGTTGCACTTGGTCTTGTAATTTTGATATATCATGTTGCATTTCTTTCTCTTATTTATGTGTCATGCTAGATATTTCGAGTTGCTTACTAGGTGTTTCAATTTTATTTCTTTGGGGCATCAATTAATGATAATTATGCTTCAATATGTCTTTTGCATTCCTTCAAATTATTTTTTCAAACCAAATGTATGCAAAAATTTAAAAACACTACACACCTTTTTTCTCTTTGTTGGAGCTCGATATTGAATCTGTTCTATCTCTGTAATTTCGTATCTCCAAGGTCTGAAATTTCATACTATGATAGAACTCTAAGTCCTTGTTCCATCCCTGCAAGTCATTGTTTCAAACTTAAAACCTGAAACCAACACACAAAAATATCCAATAGGTCCTCTTTCTGTACTTTTTTACGAAATTTCAATCTGATGCCCAGAGAGAAAGTTATGATGATTTTACCCGGGTGACCTATTTGTGATATAATTAAGGAGTCTGCAAAAACCATACCTTCCTTGGATCCTGTTATCACTCAGGTTTTTCCCAATTTCTTTATAAGAAAGAGAATATGGCCGAGGTAACCACAGACCAATCTTTTAGACACAGATTCTAGCCAATCTGTATCGAGAGAGGGCTCTCTCTTTATAATTTAGCTTTGTTTAAGGTATTTTAGGCTAGTTATGATGTACAGGGATTTGTTTTGATTTTTGGATGGTGATCTTAAATAGAGCTGAGATGCAAGACTAAAAGGTTTATTCCATTGGGCTGATGGAGTCACAGAGGATACACTACTGAATATGATTTCTTTTGATAGAAGGTTATACTACAGAGCAAGATAATCAATCTTGGAACAACTTTATAATCTGGAAATAGATGGAATGGAAGCCAGTGGGTGAAGGGCAGTTAATAATCCTTCATCATGCTGGTTGAGGGAAAATGTATGAATATCACCAAGGAGCAATTAAGAATTCCTTGTTTAACATTCAGAGTGAAAGAACCAGTGGAAACAGGAGCAGCTAAGAATTCCTTGTTTAACATTCAGAGTGAAAGAACCAATGGAAACGAGAACTAAAACTACCTTGGTAAAACCTCTAGAATGCTCTGCCACCATTGGTCTCTTGGTAACTGGTGTCTTTGTAGTTTTATCAATGTTTCATCTACTTCAATATACCTGTAGTAAGTGGGTTGGACTTCAAAAAGATGTGTTATTTCATGCTCGATATAGAATAGATTTTCCAACTTGTCATATAAGCTTTGTCTAGAGGGAGGTACTATGTCTTTTGAAGTGCTTGATGATGTTGTGATCTGATTGGTAACATATGTATTCACCCTGTGAGTATATTGTTCATGTGTCAATAGTCTCTGATTGCTGGTTAACAAACTGGGTAGACCCTTTTGGTGCAAGATTGTAAACTGTTTTGTAAAAGCATTTGTCTCTACCTGCATTTCTTGACACTTTCTCTCCAGATTTTGTATAAAATTCCTCATAGTCAACACCTTTTTAACTGTCAAAATGGTACTTGTTCTGTCCCTGATATCCAAAGCTGCTAGTTGTTCTCTGGTATGAGTATTCAAAAAATGTATTAGTCTACTGGCCTGCTCACGCATGTTTCCCAATAATTCTTTGGCCTTTTGAATCTCTACTTGGGCCATTTCTATTAAATCAATCTGCTCATGGATTGTTTGAATTGATTGCCAATGATCAGTAATGGACTGGCCAATTTTAGTCCACAAAATTGTTTTAATTTCTGATAGAGGTTTATGCAAGGTAAGATCTTTCTCCAAGGATTTTACTCTATTTTCCAAGGTCTTTACTTCTCTTGTCTTCTCTGCCACTGTTATCTTAGATTTGTCATAGCTTATCTCTAGCTTGGCCAATTTTTCCTTGGCTTCCTTTAACTCAGACACCTGGAGCTTTAATTCTTCCAGCTCTTTTGTTAACTACTCTGTGTTTGTAGTACTGCTGCTACCTACTGATGTTGTTGTTGTTGAAGCTGAGGTACTTGTTGTTGATGTTGGGACAGTGGGAGGAATTGTTGTTGTGCCTGTGGGAGTTGTTTCAAGTGGCTGGGAGGTCGACTCTCCCTACCTGGCTTGCAGTTCTTTCTCTATTTTTTGTTCCATTTCACCTATTCTTTGATTCATCTTTAGTAGTAAATCCATCAAGTCTCCTTCTGCCTTTTATTGTGCAAGTTCTGTAGCTTGTGGGTGCATGGTAACAGGCAGCTTCGATTGCTTTTTAAGTGCAGCAATATCTTCTTCCTTTTTCTTTATCAGTTCTTTAATGCCCTTGGCATCCTTGGGATCATGTCCCATCTCAACAATTATTTCCTCTAAGGCTTTTATTGTATTGTCCTTAGCTAAAGAAGATATTTTTTCACAATCTAACCGGGCAGATGTATTGCTTAATAAGTCTTGCAATTTGTCGGCCATCATTGTCTTATCTGCCAATGTAGAGTAAACTTTCACCAGTTTGTTTGTGCAGCTCAATCTGGTCCACTGGGTGTATGTCTTTAGCGAGGACCTCTAAATTTGTTCTTATATAGTCAGCTGCTGTCTGTGGTTGCTGAACTTAGGCCCAAAATGACTTAAAATCATTTTTTCCTCCTTAATGTCATATGCAGACATTAGTCTTTGCTGTTTGGAGGGTGTCATTTTGAGGAATTGATCATAAAGGTATAGTCTTAATGGCTCATTCTAGGCCTTAATGTCCATGAATGGTCTTTTAATATCAGAATGTTGCTTACTTTGCAGCCTTGAGGAGGAAACTTCCACGCCATGCTGGCTCTCGAATTCTTGCCTGTGAGAGCTGGTGGATGTCTGTTGGCTAGTTGCCCTCTCCTCTCTTGGACTTTCTGTGATTTCTTCAGCAATTTCCTCTTCAGGTAGAAGGTTAATTCTTTGTCTTTTGGCCCCCGGTTACTCTGCTGGTCCACTTATAGATGTAGTCTCTTCTCTATCCCTTTTGTTGCTCCTTTCCTCATGTAGAGGAGTCTGTAATTCTGGGATTTCAAGTGCCTTTGTCTGTATTGAAGGGGCTTGCCCTTGGCCCTATTCCTTTGATGTAGCTGGATGATCTGTCATAGTTTCCTGCTCTGTGTCTATCACCTCTTTGCCCTTTGTTGATCCTGTAGTTGGTGTAGTACTTTCTTGGGCTGGTTGTTGTGAAGTACCAACAGATGATGTGCCTACTCCAGTTTGATGTGGAACTTTGAATGACACCTGTCCAAAAGAGTCCAGGTCAAGAGACGTTTTAAGATTGTTCATAGTTTGTTCCATTTTTTCTTCCTTAGTGAGATCCTCAATTAGTGTGCCTTCTACCCATTCATCTAGATTGGAAAATTTCTCTCTATTAGGGATCCTACAGTGATTATAAACTGACAGCCTATATTTTATCTTTCTTTCGTTGATAAAGCTATTTGGGTCATAAGGTACCCACCAAAAGCTTCTCTTTGATCTGAGTTTTTCACCAAAGATCTCATCAACATCTTTCCATCCCTCCTTTTTGTTCATAACAAAGGGGCCTATCTGGTCTCTCAATTTTAATTGATCTTTTTTCTTGGTGCTATGAAAATGAGTAAAATCTGAATTGATGAACTGCCTGAAATATTCTAGAGCAAACAGTCTCATTGGCACAATCTTGGCAGCTTGTAGGGACATAGCTCACAACCATGTATCCTGATCACAGTGTGGTTCTGATTGAAGTACCAGTCACTTATTTTATAGCTTTTGGAGAGCTGTAGAATTTTCTTCATTTCAATGGAGAGTATAGGAGAAGGATCTCTCATTAATAGAGAAGAGGCTGGATGTATAAACATGTCAATAAACTCACAGAAATAGTAAGGAGAGTTGTGGACTTCATGGAAGATTGAGGTCCAAAAAATGACAGATCTTCTTTAGCATCCAATTTTCTGATGGGGAATCGGAGACTTTTTGGCTGATAATACAGGAGCAGATGATATATGTAAGCGGTGTACTTGAAGACTCCTCCCCTGTCTAGATTCAGGATTTGATCATGAATCTTGTTGGCGATGAAAGAAGCATAGTTGTACCTGAGAGCAGGAGGCTGTCCTGGAGTGGACATAGACAATGGAACTAATATGGTTTCATCAATATATTCACTTTTTTTTAACCCCAGGACATAGGCTATCATATCAACAAGGAATTGTCCCACCTCATTGAACCAACAATGGAGAAAAGGAGGTGGTTCTGTGGGCTGGAAATTTGGCTTTATGAACAATTTGGAAATGCAGTCTATGTCTGCAGTGGTCAGTTTCGGGCCTTCATCCAACAAAATTTGCATAGAAAGATGAGCCAGGGGCTAAGTTGGTTTGAAATTTAGCATCTGATTTATGGAGTCAGGAGTTATGTGGAAGAGGATAGTTCTAGATGGCGATTTGACTACCCTTTGGGTTGGCTCATAGTTGTCACAGCAGAGGAAAATTATATGAGGGAAGACATTAACCGAGGGAAGGTAGTACATGGGTAAATTTGATTCCCATATATGATAGAAATCATTTTTGTTTATATAATTGTTCCTGACTTCACAGAATTCTTGGAGATGGTCCTTGTCACCTACTAAGTCTTGGATCTGAAAATCCCGATCGGCCAAAGGCAACCATTCCAATTCCTTGTGGGGGGCATGGAGAGGAGTTACATTTAGTGCCACTGGAGCTTGCATAACTCAATTCTATGACTGTGAAATTGGAATTTGGGTTTGAGGAATTAAAACAGGTGAAAATAGCAGTTCTCTGAACTTTCTCTGGGAAAAGCATGCCAAAACTGGTTTGTATTTAACACCGTGAGCAAAATTTGCAGAGGGAGACTGAGTATGGGGATTTTCTTGGTAAAATGGGCAAGAATAGTGGTCTTGATGAGCTATTTGGAGGAAATATAACAGATTTTAGTTCAAATTTAAGTTCAAATTTGGGCTCTTCGGGTCGTTTTTGCAGAGAAAACTAAGGAAAATAGGGCACAAGAGCAGGATTTATGTAAATACTTGTTTTAATGCTGAAATGTGCGATTTGCAGGTGGCGAACCGAGCTGAGGAGGCGAGCTATGGAGAAAATTTCCTGGGTGGTGGACAGTCTACTGCAACAGTTGATTTGGACAGAAAATTTCATGCACAAGTCGCGCAGAAAAAATGGATAGAAATGAACAAAAAAACGACACTTTACGCCTTTTTAACAAAAAATTGATTTTGGCGGGTTTTGGCGCGCTTAGGTCAGGTGATGTCAGCATGAAGCAACTTTTGTCTTATAGTGGGGGTACAGAGGCTGACTTGGCGGTGACATGTTGGATGACATGGCAGTTGATACAGAATGGTGGCGGACGACGTGGATGTGACATCAGCCGATGACATCATCGAGGTTCAGCGAGGGTGGTAAATGGTATTCCGCGCACCACCTTTGGGCCATGGTGGCATTAGAAGGGGGGGCCTCCGATCACGCCAGGCGCCTGCCACTTGTCTTCTGTATGGCGGAAATACCGCCCATCCCCCGGATGCTATTGTTAGGTGATAGGAGGGGTTCCGATATTGCCGAGAGCCGTCGGATTTGTGCAAGATGATTGAACGGTGGGCGGCGAATGAAGCTGGCGGGTGGCTATGGCACGGGACCCACCATAATATTTAATTTTTTGTAATGTTCGGGCAGTGTATTGAAACTTTGGTTAAACATTCAGGTGTGGTTATTTATTCAGCCAAACGTTGAATAAATCCCAATGTTACATGCGCGCACGGGGAAGGGTTGTCCACAAGGTTTCAGATAAACCTTGGACCCCCTAAAACATTAACATATGGCTTTAATTAAGCCCGGGGTGGGATATTAGAGAATTTTGGGGTTTTTATGTATTTTATATAGTATGGGAGGAGAAATATCATGTAGGAGCTATATAATAGAATTAATAGTTAATATGATATTATGAAGGGGAAGCGCTAGGTTTATAAAGTTCAATGACCTAGGCTTAGGGGGTGTAGAGAGAAATATAATTTTACACAAGAAATGTGGTTCCTTGTCTCAAGAAAAATGTCATTTTACTTAAATCTGTTTATGAAGATGGCATGTATTTGAAAGTATTGGGTAGATCCCAATCATCTTGAGGGAATGTTAGTAAGTGATTGCTGTGTGGGGAATGAGGGGGAGTTAGACATGCAACATCTGATTTGTCACCACACTTTGCCATGGAAGTTGTGATACCCACAAAAAATTAACTATCTTTGAGAAAGAAGATCACTCATGCAATTGCTTCTGCAACATCAAACCACTTACCCATCCTATTATTCCTAACATTTTTTCTTCATTTTCATTGGGTGCATTTGAACTAGCAAACCCTGATTCTCTTCTTTTCTTTTAGCTTCCCTCCTATCTAAATCTACCCTTATCTCTTCCAAGGGCTCATATTAAACATTTGAGACCCTTTGCTTCACTACCTATCTACTTGCCTACCAAGATTAAGCTGTTTGAGCAGACTTCATTCTCTATTTCTAAGACAAGTAAATTGAAATATGAACTTGGCCAAGATTGAGCTATTTGGCCATTCATAAACCATGATAAGAGTTAAGCAACTGTACATAGTGAAATTATTCAAAAATGGAACAGTAGTGGCATTTGAACTAGCACACTTTCCTGGTATTTTGGTTGGGGTTCATTTCTTTGATTTTTTCTCTTGACCATTTCCTTCTTTTTTCCCTTTGATTTTTCTTTTAGGGCATACCCTCTTTTCATTTTTTATTTTTCTTCATTTGTCTTTAAGATATGGAAACCTTTGCAGCATGGAAAGGATGATCATATTTGGCACTTCCCCGGTCAATCATGAAAAATGAAACCTATTGGTATAGGAACCTAACAGTGGCTCAACTTGGGGATGGCTTTTCCTTGTGAAAAGCCAAGAACAGCAGGTTAGATGGCCTTATATTCAACTCTTGTTGCAATCTGAAATTTACTTTTGTTGTAAATAAACAAAATTCTATCTCTGTAACATATATGCCTTTCCCATAAACTACTTTGAACAATTACAGCTATGTATCTGATAATTTGTCTAACTAGTTATCATCATTTTTATAGCTCCCAAGTTTTCTTATTTACAAAAAGTGGCACAATTCCTTGCTTTTTCTCAAAATTTGCTACATATTATTCCTATCTTATTGCTGAAAATAAACTGTAGAAAGTATACACTATTACCTCAAAATAAAATCCTCTCAACCTCAAAGGTCAAATCCATGAGAGGAGGAATAGTTCCACCAAAAACTAAACTGATAGCTAGAGTGTAGGGTGGTCAAAGTGACTCATCCCTCACTTTTTGGGAACTAATTCATTACAACACACAAAGATTTTTCACCTAATGTATTGAACCTAGGTAATAGTAAAATCATCATCGTTACAATTAACATATCACTTACATTAGAAAAATGTTGATTTTCAATATGGAAAAATCAAATATGGAGAAGAAGAGCGAAAAACTAATCAACTAGTCAAACGAGTAATGCCTATGTCAAACAGGCAGAGTTGTCTTTAGACCCACTTTTTCCTACCTTCCCAGTGTCAAAATGGATCCATTATAGCTCAGTGGAAAGTGTATCCTAGCTAGCTTCAAAATATGCCTTTTGTTTCCAAAATGGGCTTGATTTGACCTCCAAAACTTGATTCTGCCAAGACTGGTCAAATGTGCAGCGACAGACGAAAGTGTGTAGCCCCTACTTCAAATTGACTTTCGAGTCCCTTCCCCAAATCCAAATTGTGCCCATGATAGCATGTTGGGAAGATATCTCTTTTGGATACACAATGCACCTATCAGACACTGAAAAGGAATTCTCCCAAGACTGGTCAAACGTGCAGAACGAGGGTGCAAAAATTAAGTGTGATGTTGTACGAAACGTTTGGAGGTCTTCTAAACTCCAAATTGAGTTAATGATAGCTAATTAGGAATCTATTTCTGACTAGTTATAATTTGACTCATCAAGCAAGTCATTTGGACACTCTGTACAGGAGAAACATTGATTTTCCCAAGGTCACTCTAGGAGTGCAACAACTCTCTTATAGCAACTGCATTTTTGACATTTCTCCAAAACCGTAACACTTGTGTCAAAAATCAAGGAAGTTATTTTTATCCTTGGACTATTATGGTCAAAAATCTCTCTCACTTTTGTAAAATGCATCTTTTTTTTGTTGGAAACATACTTTGAACCAAAAATGGCCCTATGTGTGGCAAATGATTTTTCCCTTGGAGTGAGATGGAGTGTTGGTGAGTGAGGTTTTTTTACTAGGGCTACCATCAGTGAGTAAATGTTTTGAATGAGGACCTAGGTGGAATGACAAAAATTTCTAATGGAGACCCTAATATGAATATGAAAAGAGGAGTTTTGATCACTGAAGATAGTATGCAAATACTGACACTAACATCAACCTTACTAGGGATGATAGCTCCTTGTAGGTGTAAAGAACACCATAGACCATGTCCATAACCATGTGGTCCAATAGAAACAAAAAATTACAACCAAACTTAACACTAAAAACTCACACACTGCAAACTGTAAACTAGATGAGGAAGGATGCTTGTCCAGCAAGCTTATTGCACACTTATCCTACACTAATCTACTCCAAAATCACAGAATCAAGTGATACTAAAGCACCAAATCAACCAATCAAGCAATTGTTGTAATGATGAGGTTGTTTGATGGTTCTTGAACCAGAATGTAATTGTAAATTCTACCAACAATATATACACATAATACCTCTGGCTCTGTAAAAGAAAATCTGATTTGTCATTCAAACTAAGAAAATATTCCATATATTCTGCTATAGGATCATAAAAATCTGATTCTATCTGCTTCCCCAACTCATTAACATATGCTCTCGGTTCGAGATTATCACATCCCTGTTGTAATCAAAACATCCGTCAATCCAA
Source organism: Pinus taeda (assembly GCA_000404065.3). Taxonomy (NCBI): domain Eukaryota; kingdom Viridiplantae; phylum Streptophyta; class Pinopsida; order Pinales; family Pinaceae; genus Pinus; species Pinus taeda. Next base: position 24,424 of record APFE030245287.1, read on the forward strand.
CCATCCAAGGGTAGCCTTACTTTTTCTATTTGGGAGGAGGGAGAGTTTCCAAGAACTGTTTAGGATCTTGGAAATCATATGATTCAATATGAACATCCAATGGTTCAAATTCATTTTCTAATCTTTTAGCAAGTAAACCAAGAAAATAATTTTTACTTTTAGGTGTAAGTCGGTTGGATTTCAAACTGCTCAAAACATGTAATGGTCAATAGGCTAGCTAATAAAACCACTCATTGCTGCGGTTCCTCAGGAAAGGAAAAACAACCAAGTGAAATCATATGATCGGCCAAAGAGATGTTGGCAATGGAATGAAACAACCAAGGCTCATCTAGCAGAATTTAGAGGATAAACGACAATCATGAGATGTAAATCAGGTGTGGGTTCGTTTTTACACAAGCTTGAACCATGGAGAACTCTGTTTGGATTCGGTTTCATGTTTACACAAGCTTCAAACAAAAAACTATGCTTGTTATGAGTATGCCCCTAGGCATAATGATTCAAATCGAGGTACATGCCCCCCAAGATTCATTGCATTCAATGAGGTGGATGGAATGAAGGTTCACTTTCGAGATCTTGGAAAGAATCGACTTGGATTTTATGAGATATTATTCAAAGACTCAATTTGGAAAGGGAGGTATTTCATTTTTTAATGAGGTTGACACAGTAAAAGAACTATCCTCATAACCCTTGTTTCATTTTTTAATGAGCTAGACACAAGACAAGGAACTATGCTCAAGAATCCTTGTTTCATTTTTTTAACAAGGTTGACACAGAACGAATTATCCTCAGGATTCCTTGTTTCATTTTTTAACGAGCTTGACACAAGACAAGGAACTATGCTCCAAACTCCTTGATTCATTTTTTAGCGAGCTTGACACAAGGTAAGGAACTATGCTCGTGACACATGGTTTCATTTTTTAATGAGGTTGACACAGGAACGAACTATCCTCCGGACCTCCTTGTCTCAGTTTTTAATGAGGTCAACATAAGATAAGAACTATCCTCGGACTCCTGCTCATGGGCCATATGAGAACATGGCTCCCAAGAGGTCCTCCCGAGATGGAAGAAACACATGTCATAAGGCACTAATGATAGATCAGGTTCCAATGTCTCTAGTACATGATGTACGAGACCATCTGCATGATCATTAGCAGATGCGAAGATGGAATGGGTGGCCACATAATTGACCTGTGGCAAGGAAGGTACTACTTGCGAGCAAGAACTAATGGGGGACGACAGTTGTACAGGAGGCACCGGGGCACTGAAGAAAGATAATTGATCTATGGTCACCATTCTTCCATCATGTGGAAAACAGACCACACAGAAAAGAGAAGAAATGAAAGCTCCCATGGCATAAACATAGTCACAACCAAGGAGAATACTGAAATCTAAAGCACCTTGGACAACCATGATGTCTATATAGACGGTTTTGCCCCTCAAAGTAACAAGAAACTTTGGGAGGATCCCTAAAGGATGACAAGTTCCTCTGTCAAATGCCAACAGGTTCTCTGTGACTGGCACAAGCTGTGGGGAGCCCAATTCTTGCCAAGTAGTGGAAGGCATAAGAGTGAAAGACGCACCCTCATCCAAAACAGTGCCAGGTATTGCCTTATCATAGGCATGCACCGTAATCTAGAAAGGCACGTAGGATGGAAGGCGAAATGCAGTCAAATGATTCCAGTCAAAGGAAACGACTGAACTACTTGGTGGGGGAATCGTATGATTGCGCCTCTACTCTACAGGAACCGAAGAAGGACTCTCTTGATCAGCGGGGATATGAGGGTCCTTCTCAACCTTAGGAGAATCTAATGAGACAGGAAGAACATGAGCATGATGCTCTTTCTAAACAGAGTGATTAACAGGTGGTGAACCCAAGTTGACACTCTCCTCAACCAATGGCTGGTCTGGAATAGGCTTAGCATAGCCAGGCTCAGTAAGAGGAGGATGGACAAGAGAAGAATCTAAGTCAATCTCTTGGTTGTTGAGGAGAGGCTCTTAAGAGAGCCTTTGATAACCAATGGGAAGTTGGGGTGAAGAAGCTGTAAGACTTTCCAAAACAGCAGAAGCTTTATCCATGAGCAGACAAAGGTGAAGGGGATGGTTGCCTTCACATAGCCTATAGGGGAATCGAATCTTCCCTTTCTTCTTACCATTTCTAGTTGATAGGGTAGCATCGCCATGAGATTCATAGGACGATGATGGATGAGCTAGATTGTGGGACCATATTTCTAAGATCCTAAGAATACCAGGACAATCACGAAGAAGATGGTCACCCTTGCACAATTTACAAGGAAACTTAACCTTCTGCGGAGGAGCAGAAGGTGTTCCGACCTGAGATGTACTCAAAGCAACAGTTGCGCAGGTGGCCTCGCGCTTATTGGACTTCTTCTTCTTCTTCATCTTCTTCTTATTCTTCTTAGTCTCGTGGTTACTAGATATGAAACTTTCACCAAGTGAAGGAGGAGAGGAGGAGGAAGAAACAAGGGAAGAAGGTGTAGGCTCAACCTTGGAATCATTGAGCTTCAGACGAAAAATATGGTGGAATAAGTGATCCAGGTGGATATTGGTGGCCACCTGCCAAGTCCATCTGGACCCTCATCATTGTCTCTTTCAGCATTTTCAATTTCCTTAATTGTAGCACAACTTACTATTTTTAGCAGTTTTTCGGGTCCTAAACTTCCGGAGCCGTTTTG
>APFE030245296.1:0-41581 GCA_000404065.3 Pinus taeda
TTTAATTGTTTTTTTTCAATATTTGAATTTTTGTTTTCTTATGTATCTTTTGTATATATATATTATTTTTTTGTAGGGTCTGTGTCGATGCTTGTCTAGCAATCTGATTCCGTTATGTGCAATTTGATAGTTGATTTTTAATTTTTTTTTGCAAAGTATATAGTTGTCTTAGGCTAAGAGTTTAAAATCATTATACATTTAGCATTTAAAAAAAAATTACTCTTAGTAGTATAATAAATCTTCCATTCACGTGTTTATTTTTAATGTTTTTTTAGTTTGAAAATTTTTCCATAATGTCATGCTTGAAATATTTTGAAAACTTAAGATTGTTTTATAGTCATAACCTTTGGTTTTAATTCCATGGTTGAACTTGTGAGGAATTTAATGTTTTTCTAAGTCGTGATATTTTATCTTTAATGCTATGGTTGAAAATAGTTATAAGTATTTTTTCTTAGCACCATGCTTGAAAATTGTTGGAATTTTAAGGTTTTTCAAAGAAGCGATATTTTAAATTTAATGTCGTGCTTAAAAATCATCATAATTTTAAGGCTCTTAAAAGACGTGATATCTTATCTTTAATATTATACTTGAAAATTGTTGGAAATTTAAAGGTTTTTCAAAGTCATGATATTTTATTTTTAAAGTAATTATTAAAAAATGTTGAAAATGTACCTTGAAAGAAAACAACAACATTATTCTGGCATCAACACTTTTCAATTTCAAGGTGTTTTTTGCACCAAACAAAATGACTTTTATTGTTTTTTACTGCCATTTTTAAAAAATAGTGAACATTTACTCTGAAAAAATGGTGATGCAAAATCAACACTTTTTATTTTTGGGTTGCTTTTTCATTTTTTTTTTTGATTTTTGGGCTCGAGTATCCGTTTTGAGGTAATAGTTCCCTTTTGATTGGTAACTATGTTTGAAGTTAAATGCAATAAATACACACTCATGATATGAAATGTGACTTGTATTAAGGTGGTGTGAAGTGTTTCTTTAGTGCAAGTTAGACTTTCAGAATGTGATTGTGACCAAGTTCCAAAAGTGTGCCAAGTACGTTATGAATGAAAAATGTGAATGTGATTGGTTGCAAAATTTTGAGGCAGTGTCCAATAATTATTTTACATAATATTTGCTGAGTATAAGAGACTTAGAAGATATAAGAAAGTCATTCCTTTGAAAGCTCAACACGTGGGCTCCAAAGTTTTTAGATGTTGGAAAATGTGGGGAGTTGTTGTATTGGATACAACATATGAATAATAATACTAATAGGGTTAATTTCCCTAGGTAAAGGAACCTCGAGAGAAAATTGTCCCACATAACATAAAATTATTCCAATGTTGATATGTACTACCGAAAAAAATTTTGGCCCCAAACTGGCTAGAAGCAATTGTAGGTCCCCCTTCATGTTCCTTGAATATGGTATGCCTATGTTAGGTAAATTAAATATAGGTGTAGATGAACTAGGAGTAAGTATCAAATATCTCGCTAGTTAACTAGGGTTTTCCCCCATTCCGAACATAAATGTGGACGAAGGCATATAAACAAACAATGATTGAAAAATTGTAGGGTTCATAGAAGTATTTGTTGAAACTCCTCAGGAAGAAGAGAGATGTGTTGTAGGAGGAGTAGATATTGTCATACTAAGTAGTGGTAATTATGACATGGTAGTATATATTTCTAATGTAGATGGTAAATAGAGACCCATCCCTGCCATGGTAGAGTTAGTGCTCTGACTAGACATATGATGAGAAAATAGAGAAAAGGCTTTAGTATCGTAAGTTCTTAATTCCACTAGAATAGGGCCAAAAGGGTCACCAAAGGAGGTTTTACATGTTGTTTGAATTCTTGTTAATAACCTTGACAATAGCAAAATCTTCCCCCTAAGGACAAAGGTTATCTCCCTGAACCCAAGTATGGTCTAAGCCCTATTTTGCAAGAGTTATCCTACATCTTTGAAGTGGTGGACCTTTCTCTCTAGGAGAAAGGTTTAAAAGTCTATGAGAATGTCATATTATTTTTAACCATGTGTAATACCTTTTATTAAGAAATTAAATTAATTAAGACATCCCCGTGTCCAACTTCACTCAAACTAAATAACACACATAAAAAAATTAAGTCGAGCAAACACAAAATAATAGAGAGAGAAAGGGATCTTCCAATTGCTATATCATGGTTGATCAGTTTCCAAGTCGACAGTGAATATCTGGGTGGGATAGTTACCTTGGAAACATGTTTAACACTACTTTTAGACCCAACACAAGTACCCTTATTAGTAGTGGGGTCCCTGAAGTAGGTAAAAGTGAGATTTATGAACATCTATCCTAGTTACAACAAGGACATTCCCCTCAACATCACCCATGTAAGGAACCTAATATTATGGTCAACAAAGCTATTACATACAACAAGCCTACCTGGGGAATAGTCATTAGCCATATCTACATGCAAGGCTAGGGAAATTTTTCCCAAAACCCCCTTTGAGATTTCTTTAAGAAATTTGTACACCTCTCATTTGATTCCCCAATTAATACATGTGGATAAACTCTACCAAAATAAATTCAAGTCTAGTAGATTAGTTAGTTGGCTCCAATGTGACTTTGTGATTAATCCTTGTATGAGAATGGCTTCCTAGTAAATGTGCCACTGCAAAGGGATTTTCCCTCACTATTGCAAGATGCTAGGATTGTTTTCATGGTCTTTGAGAGCTTATCTCACTCCCCTAATCTAAGATCCTAGCCTAAGATATTGTTGGTGTGCTATGAGTGAAAATAAAAAAATCTTGAATTGATTTTATTGAGCATTAATTTTATGGTTTTTATTTCCTTAAAGGGTAGTGATGTGCAACTAACATGGTGTGAAAATACTCAAGACACAAACATAATATAAGCTATATGGAAATGTCATTCTTTCCTTTTTTCATTCAATGAAATCTAGCTATAGAATGGAAGAGAGTCTTTTTCATTTTCAAAGGAGTGACACCAAGATAGCATGCTGTCAATTTACACTCCTAAATTCTTCAAATTTATAGAAAACTATTACCTAAAAAATGATTGAAGAAGCGTAAAAAAAACCAAACAAGAACAGCAAGTTGTCAAACATTGAAACTTGGATTTACGATAAAAAAGACGACAAAAATAAATTTATGAAAATATGACAAACAAAAAGAAGGAACTGAAAACAATCTTTTAGGATTATAGTTCAATGGACAACACACTGATGCAACAACATTGATCTAAAAAGATTAAAAAACAAACCCTGATTCAAGGCCAAGGCTAGAGAAGTATGGAAGCAAATGAGGATTTTTCATATGATCAAGTAGACAAATATGAAACACTGAAACAAACCTCTTAGTGATAGTCTTTCACAACCACAAATACTCATTCGTTTTTATAATACAAGTGAAATACACTTTATAATAAAGTTATGAAATAACATAATTTTGTGTAGTTTTTTTCGAAAAGTAGTCTAAAAAAGGTATGAACTCAAGGCCACTTATTAAATAAAGTAACTTTCAACCAAGTGAGAAAATAAAAAACACATAACATAACAAATGAAAGAAGTTAACCCACAAAGAATGCACAACAAAGAGGATATGAAGGAAATAAAACAAATTTTTTCTTTTTTTTTTCTAATTTTTTGAGATCACATATAATAGAAGGAAAAGAGCATACACAAAATGGAAGAGTAGAAATCATGTAGTAAAAAAAAAATGAAATAGGAAATCTATAAAAATGATTTAAAATGGAAAGGTTCAAACTATATATCTCCATATCTTACAAAAAAATCCATATCTTAGGAAAACTAGTAACTTTTTTTTATGAAATGGAAGATTTTATTAACTAAAAGCAATGATTTGGAAGCAATGGAATAATATGCTTAGGCCATACGTTTAATAAAATAGAAGATCTTGGAAATGTGGCAACCCAAGCTCAGGATCTTGTTCAACAATGGGAGTGCCTCTTCAAACTACCTCTAATACCATGCTTGAGAGGAAAGGTATTCCATATAAGAGAAAGAGAAATTCCTTCAACATCCATTCAAACAACCATATCAAAGATAATGACACTAGAACCTTCACATGGTTTAAAACTCTTTAGCAAGGAAAAACTCCATATTCCTTCCCAACATTATCACTTGAGAGAATTTTACTAATACCAAAGAAAATTATTTATATAAGAGAGTTTCTGACAATTGATCATGATCCATGACTCTTAATACTCTTTAAATAAATATCATGGACAAATTAGGTGCTAAGAATGAATCAATAGCCATTAATATTCAAGAGAATATGTTCTATCATATCACTCTATGTCTAGAATAAATCTTGACCATTGGATTCATGCAACTAGGGCATACTAAAGAAATACACTTTTACCTAATAGATACATTACGCGAAGTTGAACTTTAGAAGATCCTTAGTGTATAAATATTCTAAAAGTTATCTATTAATATTTTGCACCAATGATAAAATTATTATAAATACTGTTGTTTTAAATGACATAAAATACATCTTTATTAATTCAAAATATTATGGTGTTGTTTTAAATAACATAAAATACATCTTTATTATTTCAAAATATTATGGTGTATATTCCTAAGATCAAAGCTTTAAATGTTCCATACACCCTAGGGCTCTAAATATCACATATGTAGCAATGCTTGATAATGACAAATAGTGCTCACATCTCAATACAAATGTTCAAAATTCCATGTCCCTTGAGTGCATATGGTGATATACGAACCGATACAATTATATAAACCATAGAGGAAGAGATGTAATGGTAACACATGCACCAATGTTGTATTTAAGGGTATAAGAATCATATATTTTGAAAATAAAATGAACATAATGGTGCATATCAGTGCATAAACATTATATGAGCATCAATATGTCATAAAATAATGTGCATAAACATTTATTAGTATCTATATGTCATAGAAAAAAATGAGTGACTTGGTGTGTAATCAATATATGAATTCAAGTGTTTATATTCATATGCATGGATTTGGGCTTATTTGTAAAATGTGTACTAATGCATGTTACATGAATGAACACTAAAAAAAGAAAACCTCCACAAAAGCCCTTGCTCACTAAACCTTTTTTAGTTATAACAAATATTTGTTAGAACCTTCACTACAAATGGCAAAGGTTCTAGTAGAGGATTTTTTTGAAAATCTTTCCCAATCTCATAACACTAAAAAAAACTATGCATAAACCTCTACTACAAGGTGTGTTGCTCCTACTGAATAGTGCCATAAAGGCCTACTTGAACCTTCCTTAACTCAACATCCGTGAACAACAATTGGAAACCATGATAAGAGTGGTATCTAATAAACATATGGCATTTTTATTGAATATGGGCACTCTTATGAGGTATTGAGAATAATCGATACTTCTTGATCCGTTAATCATATTTAAAGGAAATAAATTAATATAATCCAAATCAAAACCTTTCTTCTTAGGTTGAAGTGCAATGGGTGAGTCCTTGAACGACAATGTCTAACCTCTATTAGTTATCACTATACTCTAAGGGTGCTACAAAAGTCATGAATAACTTAATTGTGAACAGAGAATGGGTGTTAGGGTCTAACCATGTTGATAAGAGGAAAAAGGGCATTTTTCCATAAATGATGCTTCTTAGGATCAAGTGCCAAGAAGAAAACCCGCAATCCTCAAAACATTCCCCTTATTTAGGGATCTTCAAAACATTCCCCTTATTCAGGGATCTTCGAACTATGAGTGGCTTAGCATTCGATGTTAGGATCTTATTTCTATGACCAATGAGACATACTTATTGAAAATAAAATTTCCTATATTTCATACGTATACACCATATTTTAATAAATTGTGAATGTTCCTTGAATAATGTCTCTCATTCAATTATGTTATATTTATAAATTTATATTACAAGTAAAGTGTCATGAAAAAGAAGCATTATATTTCACACGTTGATATAAGATAATAAGAGTAACAAGAGGTATTTTTTCATCCAAACCAAAATTTTGTTATTAGGCTTACCACCATAAAATATTTCTCTTCTCGAAGTGTATTGTTCAAACTAATCATGTGATGAAAGTCAAGTCCATAAAGTAACATTCTCTATGTTTTCATTGTCACACATAAAATGAGTGCAAGTGATATTTTTGGATTTGACAATGATAACGTTCTTTTAATCAATACTTACTAAGATACTCATTATAGAAAATAAAACTTTTTAGAAAATAAAGAGACAGCTCATCGTAAAAGCAATCATTAGATTAAGAAGGATGATAACTATGCACAACTTCTTTCTTAAAAAGATATCTCTAACTTTTCAATACCCATGTAAGAAAATAAAAGATATCTTTAATTTCCTACACTACAATTAATTTATAATTTCTTTTGGTCCACTCATAATGAGCCTTATTGTAAAAAAACCCTTAACTCTTTTGATATATCCTAAAGGTTATTCCTTAGAACAGTGATAACAACCTTTATAAGATTAACGAAACGATATAAAAGATTAGTTTTATCATTATGCATCTCTTTCCAATGTTCCTAAATATAATTAGGTTATCCACATTCAAGTGATAGCTTTTAAAACTAGATTAACTTTCAACTTTTTTTAAATAACCTTCTAATTAAATTTTAATATATTTTTTTCAAAATTATTGTATTTTGAAAAAAAATTAATTGTAATAAAAATAAAAACATATTTTTTAAAATTTCTCTTTCTGAGTTAAGAGGCTTATTTTACAGTCTAGTATAGTATGAGGGGATCTGAGAGGCTCATTCTACAGCCTGCTATAGTATGAGGGGGCCTACTATAGTATGAAGGGATCTGTAAGCTCCAACCGTAATTCTTTAAAATAAATATAAAAAATAAAATTTATGTTCTAAATAGAAAAATAATGTCGGCTATAATTAAAAAAACAAGTGAATGTGTGATTCAAATATTTTTCAAAAATATTTCAACAAAAAATTTAAACAAACTATTTGAAGATCTATGTTAACTAATTTATGTCGATATCAACTCTATATATATCTATATATATAGTGAAAAAAATTTAGTTTTTATAGTTAAAATTTTTATGTGGTCTTATATATAGTCTACTTAACATTCAAAAATACAATTTAAACAATGAAAAATAACACAATATATTTCACACTAATAAATCTATGCTAGTGAAATATCATCAGTGCCCATTAATTTTATATTCTTGTGTTTTATTACTCAATTAACTTGACAAAATGTGAATGAAACTCCCTTAAGAATACAACATTAGGAACTTAGATAACGCGAAGTTATGTCAATCAGAGTATACTTTTTAATCTTTACAAAAATTTATCTTCTTGTAATTTAGCTCTATATTTGCCAATGCATTAAGTACTATTCTTTTCAGAATTTTGACCTCTATATGAAAAGTAACCATTTCTCCCCCCAAAAACTAATTCACATGCTTCATGTTTTCTTTAAAAAATTACATCTCCATAGAGTAACAGAAATAATACGATCGATGTGCTGCTCAAATATTCAACTTGAAGTGCATTTTTGTGAAAAACGCATTCAGATGCCCATTAACTACGCAGTAATTACAAAAGGAATCTGAGCCGATGAACTAGCTAGTGATTACAAAAAACTTATGAGCTGACGAGAGCGGTGAACGATCGGTTTTGCTTGTGTTGGAGGCATCAGTTAGGTTTCCTACAGTTTGTTCGGATCTCTCCGCTTGTGCCTGTTAGAGGATTGATGTTTCCCATATTCACCATAGCAGCGGAAAAGTCCGTGAAAAAAGTGTTCTGTTTGGTGCTGTATGTAGTAACCATGGAGTCTGTAGAACCTCCGTTATACAGCTGCTGGTCCGAGTGGAGAAGTCCCTTTTGGCTTCTGAGATTACTGTAGTAGTTGTTATCAAAAGTGGTTGGAGTAAGGAGGTCCAAAGGCGAGAGATTATCGTCGCTTCCAGTACTCGGGCAGTTTGTGTTGAGGGAAGTGGCGAATGCTGCGTTGATGTTGGATTCATTGTAGATGCGAGTCCTAAAGTTTGTGCACCGCGATTGACCAATGGTATGCGCACCTAGTTCAATAACATATTGCGAAATAAAATTTCAGATCATATGGTGACCATATCTTGCTCAATCTCCATGATATAAACATTGGAGGTGTGTTGTGAAATATTATATATACCTGACAGAGCAACCATATCCTTAGTTGAAAGACCCTTAGCTTGAAAAGATGAGATGAGAGCGCTAAGGTTGGAAGTGGGAGCCGGAATGTTGGAGTTTGCAGCACTTAGGCTGGCAGTCCTGGAGTCTCTCCTTCCAAGCATCACTGTCCATGTCGGGCCTCCCAACTGCGATCAACAAAATTGAAGATCAAATCTAATTAACATTTCCCTTAAGAATATTTCTCTACGCACACGAACAGAACGATTGTCAATTTTTTCTATGAGTGTAGAGTGTAGACAATACGTGTAGAATGTGCAGAAAATTTCGACAAAGTAAACCATTAACCACAATTAGATATCTCGTTACATATTTCTGAATGAAGGAAACTTTTCCAGGTACCAAGGTAAACTATGTAGAGGATATTCATTCAATCACCAGTTTGACCATTCATATAAATGATCACGCATGCTAGATTATGGGAATATCTTGTCCGTAGATTATGGGAATATCTTGAATTCTGACGGTCAGAAGAGGGGTTAGATAATTGATTTTTTTAAATTTTTGAGATATTTTTAAAATTTGTAGTGACTTATAAATTGAAGACACAATTTCCTAGTTGAATTTAAATTATCTCTATGAATGTGAATTAAGATAGTAAAATGTATACCACCAGCCTCTCACCAGCCTCCCTTAGATGAGTGGAAAGAGTTACATATTCACTATAATTAAAAAAAAAGAGTAAAGTTATTTCAGATAAGGATTTAGGAATATGACAAAGCTGAGAGCTACACTAATTTTTTTTATTTCATTTTTATTGGTTTATTTTCAGAATATTTTGGAAATGAGAATCTGCTCTAGTCTTATGTTTATTGCTGAGTCGACATGGTTGCGGTCAGGCTGTTTATTGTTGATTCGACATGGTTGCGGTCAGGCTGTTTATTGTTGATTCGACATGGTTGCGGTTATGCATTATCAAATATTTGGGTAACCAGCAATCCACATAAAAATACTGATTAAATCAAGTTAAAGATAAAAATATCGATTAAGTCAAGTTAGACATAAAAATATCAGTTAAATCGAGCTAGACAGTAAATTGAATTTAATTTCAAAATTAATCTCTTTATGGTTTCTCTTAGTTATTCAAACTTATCTATGATTCTTTCCGTCTTATAAGTCAAATTCTGAAAATTTCCAAAATATACCATGGAAATAAGCAATAGATAATTACTTCAACAACAGAATCTCGAGCAGCAATCGCTAAAATATCAGCGCATGAAACGACTCCGCTGCAAACTGTTTCCACTTGGGACTTGATAGTGTCTATCACATCGAAACCCCTCACCGAATTGTTGTTTGGAACAGCGGTCTTTTCCCCAGTTATATTCGAAGAGTCGTCCAGCAGCAAGGACCCGTCGCAACCCTGCAAGAAAACTCTTGTTTTTCACAATCACGGAAATACCGAAATCTAGGACTACCATTCTGAAAAAAAACAGCAAATGGAATTTCAAACGAGGAACTGACAAACAGAAACATTAGATTACATTAACGAAGCAGTCGTGAAAGTGAAGGCGGAGGAGTGATGCCCCCATGCGCTTCTCTTTGGCCACCGCTTGCTTCACAGCAGCCTTCACCGTCGAGAGGGCCTTGGGACATGACGTATCATAATACGTTGAGCTCAACTGGGCGTACGCCGTGGCCGAACACAAAACCATAACAATACAGGCGAGGAATCGCATAGCTGTAGAGAAAGCCATGGTAACGAAATGAAAATGCAGTGAAATCGAAGAAATGAAATGCAGTGAAATCGAAGAAAATGGAACGCAGTGCAATGCAATGAAAACTTGAGCGGATTTGAATGGTATTTATAGTTGCAGGGATTCAGCCCGTGGAGTTGCAGTTGGAGGGACACCGACATTAACGCGTACCTTAAACACTGCAGGCACCGTTTATTTTTCAAGCTTCTTTCTGCTTACTTTGTGAAAAGGTCGAACTCTGGATCGCTACGATGATTCGGTTCCCAACGCGTAAATTTCATGGAAAGTGGGACCGGTCTGCCATGCGCGCTCAGGCCGAATCAAAAAAGAATCCCAAGTTGCAAACATCTGGAACCTCTTAGAAAAAATTATCTCTTTATATGATGTTGCTAAAGGTTGGGAAATACATGAGAAACTTCACATATAGGATGATGTAAGACTTCTACGTATTTTGTGGGAGAAAATTTACTGCTAGGTCAACCATGTCATTCCTGGAATCCCGTCATGTCGACATCATCCTATTTTTCAAGCTTCTTTCTGCTTACTTTGTGAAAAGGTCAAACTCTGGATCGCTACGGTTATTCAGTTCCCAACGCGTAAATTTCATGGAAAGTGGGACCGATCTGCCATCCGCGCTCAGGCCGACCAAAAAAGAATCCGAAGTTGCAAACATCTGGAACCTCTTAGAAAAAATTCTTTCTTGATATGATGTTGCTAAAGGTTGGGAAATACATGAGAAACTTCACATATAGGATGATGTAAGACTTCTATGTATTTTGTGGGAGAAAATCTACTGCTAGGTCTACCATGTCATTCCTGGAATCCCGTCATGTCGACATCATCAGCTTGCCTAGCAATTTAAAAATTAGACGTAATAACAGGTTAAGTGTGTCCGATATATCGCAAAGTCAATAACATGTCCATGTCCGATATATCGCAAAGTCAATAACATGTCCCACTCAGACGGAAAATAACGTACTTTCCTTCACTAACACTCTGAGCCACAAAAGGAGGTATACACCGTTCACACTTATCTCTGTAAAATGTAGACTGCAATTTAAAAATTCAATATATAAGGCCTCACAAATACACATTAAATTTTAGGAAATAAAGTAATTAACATTAATTTTAGGAAATAAAATAATAAAATAATTAACCTACTTACTGAGGTATAATATTTAAGTAATATTAAAAATATAATATTTAAGTAAGTAATATTTGTGAAGGAACATTAATGATGATTAAAATATTAATTAAATTATTATAAATGAACAAAATTAAAATATTGAGTAAATATTTTTAACGGAATTATGCTAGGGTTAGGTTTTTCAATTTTATGTATATTCAATGATTTGATTAAGGCCATAATTTTTCATGTGCCATACATGAGGATATTAGACATGGATGACATTGATTAGTTGCATGAGTGGATTAGCGAGGGGGGAGCCCCTCCTCCAGAAATTGTCAATAACAAATTGTAAGGGATGTGGGAACTCTAATGGGAAATGGTTATAAGAGTTAAAATTTGGTGTTTGGTGTGCAATGTCAATGTCAATGTCATTTTCACCTCAAAGGGAGGCGTTCACCAAAAGTGATAGTAAATCTTAAGTTTATGTTGCTTCACAATAGATCGGAAGGATATCAAGACATGAAAGATCATGCCTTAAGTTGTAAATTTATTGCCATTTGGCTAAAGGAGTGAGATGTAATGAAGCGGATTCACGTTAAATGACAACAGAAGGCCAAGTCGATCTAAAATTAGGAGCCAACGATTTCCAGTGTAATCCTCTCCAATTTAACAGATCTAGCTAGGGTCTTTGAAAATGGCCCTTATTTTTCAACAATGTTGTTTTTTTTTTTTTGAGATTTTGGGAAGACTGATATAATCTCAAGAAACAACAATTTCTAGTGATATAATCTCAAGAAAGAACAATTTCTAACAACTCCAGTTTGTGTGCAGCTTTTATCACTGCTAGATTGTTGGTTTTTGTTAGCTACTATCTGTATTCAAGTCCGCCTAATGAAAGGACATAAATTTATTATTTTAAAGCTCATGTAGGCTCTAAAGCAAAGGTCGTCCCAGTGGCGACATGATTTGACCCTTGGTCAAAACCCACTTGATTTGACTACTATATATTGACATTTGACCTTACTCATTTGGAAACCAATTTAGTTCACACAAAAAAAGTCATATTATAATATTTTGCTCACACATGCGAAGGAGAGAGAGAAGAAGAACAAATAATTTTGACTAGCATTTACCACTGTTTGAATGAATTTATGAGGTGTTTGATCGAATCCTCTAAGGTACTATTTAATTGAATTTTCGATGTGTTTGACTGAATCTTGTAAGACTTTATTTGATCGAATTTTCTGTGGCTTTGTTTGACCAAATATTTGAAGTAGTTGATTGATATTTTCTAAGGGAATGGACTAATATATTTTGGGAAATCAATGAAGAATTTCTAGGAAAGTTTGACCTAGTTTTAGGTAGGCTCCTCGGCTACAATTTGATAGATATTTTGTTGTAGCAAATTCTAGATAGCTTTGATTGAACCTTGAACAGGTAGTTTGACCGAGTTTGTGGGCATTTTGACTAAACTTCTAGACAATAGCAAGAGGCTCAAATTCAACCTATTTGACCAAGGGAAAGAGGATTATTGTTGAATCCATTAAAGACCACTTCATTCAATTTTTTTTCAGGGATGATGACTTCAAATCAAATATATGTTACCCTAGAAGGGTTGTATACAATTAACAATAATGAGCATAAAATGACCTTACAGAATTAGCTTCGTAATATTCAAACGAATAGATCATATACTATGACTTCTTACTTAATGAGGACCTCTCAGTTAGGAGATCATCTCTAGTCCATTAGGGAAAATATTGATGAATTAGAACTTCTAACTATAACTCTTAATGGTTTCTAGATTCGTGGGATTATTTTGTAGCAAAACAAGTATATCAATGTTTGATCAACTATGGATCTCTTATACACAAAGGGAGTTTAGGCTAATATCAAAAGGAAATATTCACAAACCTCAAGATAGTGAGTCCCTAACATTTGCAATTCATTTTAAGAATGGTAAAGGAAGAAGAAAGTTTGTTAAATTTCAGAAGGGCAATACAAGTAGAAGATTTTCTCCTGTTCAATACCAAAAGAAGATGGGCATTGAATGTTTGCGTTGTCGCAAGTTTGGTCACTATAAAAACAGTTCTCCTTAAGGGAAGAATGATAAAAAGTGGAAAGGAAAGAAACATGATTTAGCAGTAGACATTAATGATGATGAGTATTCACAATAAAATAAATAAAAATACGATAGAACAAATGATGATGAAAACAAGGATATGCTTGAATTCCAATGGTTTCTACAAATAGGTAAAAAGAAAGAGGGAGATGACAATTCCCTACAATCCTCAAATTATAAGTACTTCATACATGTCTTCCTTAATATTATTTTATTACTAGTTATCCTATTGTCTTTGCTTCATTTCCTTGGTCATAATCAATTCTTTCATGATCTCCTAATAAGGTTTGTAGGTATGCGGTGAAAGCTGCCAAGGCTATGATTATGAAAGAAGATGGAAGCATTGAGAAGAATGAAGAAGATTTTGTGGCAAGAGGATTCTCACAAGACCAATCTTAAACTTAACTAGAGAGGTTTATGTTTAAGGGGGAGAAATTGTCCTAACATAAGGAACCATACCAGATGATTGGAAAAGCTCCTAGCTTAGAAGGAACAAGAAACTAGGTAGTTTACATGTAGGAATATTAGCCCATCATGAAGAATATGTATGAAAAATTATGTCGAGACATGAAGGGAAGTCGGTGGTGGCCTCCAAGTGGATCTACAAGATCAAGCACGTAGTATATGGAAACATAGAGAAGTACAAGACGATATTCATGGCAAGAGGTTTCTCCCATAAAGAGGAAGAGGAATATTATGAGACATTTGCTCTGATTTCCAGGGAAACTTCTATAAATATTGATTCTACTATGAGTTAGAAATCGCATTAGATGAATGTGGAAACTACTTTCCTCAATGGAGTGATTGAGGAAGAAGCGAACATAAGGAAACCTCCGACATGTGAGGTACATGAGAGAGAGACTCACAATTGCAAATAAAAGAATGCTTTGTGTAGACTCAATTAGGAGCCTCGAGATTAGTATTCTCGGATTGATGAATATTGGATGAAATATTTGTTGATTTTGTTATTATACAACTTGTATCCAACAAGAGTAGGACTCGTATAACAGATGGAGTAGTAGTGATAGGAGGATTCTCTTGTGTGATGGAGGGTGATATCAAGCCTTTTTTCTAATGAATACTTGAAAGTTACTCAAAAGGGGGATGCATCATTAATTGTTTCTTTTAAATGATCAAAATCAATTTAATTTGTTAGCTTCTAAAATTTTCTTTTGCATTTATCAGAGTGCCATATCTATTCAGCATATACCAAAGAATTCAAAGGCATTCACACAAGAAACACATTCAACATTCAACACAATGGAACACCATATATAAGTGAAAAAACCATAAAGCAAAAAACCATGAATTTTGGTTGAAGGGATGTGAAGGCAAACTCATACTCCCCTTACTACATCAGGCTTTCTGTAGGCTTCTACCGATAGGAAGCTACTATGTCAAATTTCTTCTGTAAACTCCAAAATTCTAAGAAGCTCCTACTTCCTTTTTTATAGGCTCCAACCTGCTCTTTTCCAGGCCATTACCTAAAAGGAAACTAAAATCCCCTACTCAAATTACAAATTAATGTTACTGGTTACCTAGTCACTTTTCTCTGCCCAAAACTTTGTTTCTATCCTTTGTTTTGTAGCTTCTATTCTCTGCTTCTCTTTCTCAATTTTGCTTTTATTATGTTCCTCCTCTTCTTTTTCTCCTTACCAAGTTATTTATAAACTCTCTCTCTTTATCTTAAAATTTAGGTTGAACTAGCACATTTTTCATTCAAAATGACATATATACAAATCTCTATGAATGTTTGTATTCCATGCAAGGGTTTGAATTGAATAGTTATCACTTTGTATTCTAAGGTTGTTCACAATCTTCCTCTTCATTTCCAAATTTGTAACTAAAGTCATGCTAAATACTCCATGGATTGCTTATAAAACTTCAAAAGTGTATTCCAACAACAATGATTGCATAAGATAAAAGTTATTTTATTTTATTTTATTTTTTCATATTTGTACTAGCTACTTTTTTAATGACTTCAAACATTGTTCTGAACTGTCTTCAACATATGCAACATGGTTATTCTTGGATTTTATGGATTTTAATTTCATGGACAATCAACAATTAACATTATTGAGATATAATAATCAGCATTTGCACATCACATCACTTTAATTAGCCTTGAGTCTTTGTGGAATCAATGTTGAGTCTTCATGTAATCATCCTTGTGTCTTCATGTAATCGGCATAACCATTGTAATAAACCTTCATGTGTCTTGATCTAATTAGCCTTGTGTCACCATGTAATCATCCTTATGTATCAACTGACATCAACATAACCATTTGACATCAATGCTAAAATTACAAACTTTGTGTTGCCAACATTCTCCCCCTTTGGCATTAATGGCAATGCTATTATTATTCTCCTCTTTTTTTCTCCCTCCTTATGTCTCCTTACGTTCTTGAGAATTTATCCTATTATCTTCCTATCTTTCCATTTGGCATTAATGGAAATGGGTTCTTGTTGTTGTTTGCCTCCCTTTCATCTTCAACAAGGGTTTTAGACATAGTTTGAAACCAAAGGTGAAAAAAAAAATCATAATTCTTTTGGCATAGAATGTAAATTAATAATAATCCATGAGCTTCTTTTATAGTGCATGAAGGGGACTAATTTACCTCAAACCTACCAAAGATAATTTAAAAACAAGCTTTTAAACTAGCTGTAAGAGAGAAAATACCATACTAAGTTCCAGAATGCATGGAAAATGTGTTAGAAAATGGCTCATACTATATGTGGAGTTGAGAGACCAACCATAAGTATAGAAACAACCTTTTTCTAAAATATGCAAAGAAAAAAATGAGTTGTTTATTATATTTCTCCCGATAATTACATATTTTCTTCTCAGTCTGCAATGAATGCATATAATTTGTGCTAGCTTGATCATGCCTCTAGCCTACATGAGTTCATTATCAGTTGCAAATAATATTTTATTTTTATTTTTTGTATGGAAGAGATAAATACCATTCAAACATTTTTATTATACTAATATTAATATTGAGTTGAAGGATACCATTCCAAACAGTACTACCATTTCATAATGGTATAAGGGTGACTAGATTCCCCATTCTTAAGAATTTGTAGTTTCTAATAATTTCTTCAATATAAATCGTTGTTCCATCAAGAACAAGGACTGAGATTAAGATCATGCTCTTGTAGTATATATTTATTTTTTATTATGTTCTTCATTCAATGACTATGTTTGATAGAGCCTTCCTTATGAAAGGTCACCACCATACTTGGTTATGTGTTTGTGTATAGAAAGGTCACCGACAATTTCCAAAACCAATTTGATACCAAACCATACAATATTATTATCAACACAACATAACTATTTCGCTAACATAGGCATTCATCTTATCCTTTGCACAACTATACACCTAAGCATTTCTCTTTTGCAGTAGTCTTTATCAAAAAATCAATTACAGAATTGTATGAACAAAATCAATTCATTGGATACTATGATCATGGCTTTTTCGGGCTTTATTAACATCAATATTAACTTTTATCTCTTGTAGCGAATCCTTTTTGGTTTGAGTGCATTGAATTTCATTTGCCCTCTAATGCACTGCCATCTTCTTCAACGAATCAATTTTGGTCTGAGAACATCAAATTCTCTTGTTTTTGGTGCACTATCATAACCATTAACACTTCAAATTCACTATGTCCTTTACATAGCAAGTTTTTATTGTCACTTTTAATGTATATTATATCAATTTTGGAATGAATTATGGAGTACTCAACTTCTTACATATGTCATGGTCAAAATTAAGCATTTTTGGTCCAATTCATCTACTCTAATTCCTTAACACATCCTTTGTCATGTTTCATTGGTACCTTACACATAAAAAAAAAATTCACTATGTTCATAGGGAGATCCACTTGAATCTATCTGTATAATTGTTAGAAATTATCTGGGAAATTACTTTATCATTAGAATTCTCTAGCCTTATCACCTAGAACAACGTATGTCCATATGTCACCTCTGTCACCTGGCATTCATCTGTCCATATAGAACCTTTGTTACCTGACATACCTTTGACCATTTGTTGGATTATATTTTGGATTCTCTACATTATGACTAATGCTACTCCATTGAGTGCCCACTCCATACACTTAGATAATTAAATAGTTGGCCCTGATATCATTAATATTTATTTTGTCAATTTTATACCATTGTTTGAGGGTAATCACTTTGTTTATTATCTCTAAGCTATAAGTTTGTATAATTTGTTCTATCTCCCCTCGCAATGATAACTCTGCATTGTTTGTATATTTTACAAAGTGGAATTATTTTTTAGTATATTTCTACACTAGTACCTCATTTCTATCACTTGTCCTTTTATTGTATGTTTGTTTTCCATGGATTCATTTGTATGTATTTTCATTTGTCTCTCAATATGTATCTATTTATGCCTTAGAGTATGATCTTTGCATTGGAATTTTGCATAGGGTCTGTACGTTGCACTTCATCTTGCATGGTCTCTATTTGTAGTATTTGTCTATATGTTGCATTTCATCCGAGTATGGTTTCTATCTCCAATGTTGGTCTCTACGTTGAATTTCATCTGAGTATGGTCTCTGTCTCCACTGTTGGTCTCTTCATTTCATTTGAGTGTGGTGTCTATCTCTAACCCTGGTCTCTGCGTTGCATTTCATCTATGTATTGTCTCTATCTCCAAATTTGGTTCCATCTCTCTCTACTAGATAGTCCTGTTAATGTTTGTGCTTTTCCATTTACAAATTTCTGAAGTGTTGATGGCCCCTCAATTGTTTGCAGAACCCATTCCAGACTTGTCTTCAGGACTAGTACAAAGACAATGTCATGATTAGAAGCGATGTTGTCATTCATACAAGGCTATGGATTTTAATTTGACCAACACTTCTTTCAAAGAATGATAAATTAACACTCTTAGTATTATTTGTAATTGAATTTATTGACAATGAAATCATATTGATGAGGAAGTCATACTTTTTGCACTAGACAATGCTCATTCTTATGCTTTTGGAATTAAGGGCCTTTTAAATTTTATCATAAAAAAGCTTCAAAAAATTATATAACCATCACTTATATACATGTGTAGTTTAAATGAGTAATTTGATATCTAATATAAGTATATATGAGCATAGTAATAAAATAATTTGGAGCTATAGTGATTGGGCTGAAGCATTTTGAAGAAATCCTAATGATGCACAAATATATTTTGAGCTAGATTCATAAGAAAAATGTTTTTCCTATGTATGTGAATGTTTATTTTACTGAAGAATATTACTTGATCTTTGTATAGGTTTAACCTTTTTTTTGATGATCATATATATTTCTTACATATGCTTTTTGTATCAAATGTTGGCCCTCTGAATGTCAAACTAACTTAATGGTTTTCTACATGAAGAAAGTTAACACAACCTTTATAAATCTTTACATGATAGTAGGGATATTTTTGTGCTTTGGACTTTCAACATGAATATAATGTATAGATAGTGAAATATGATTTTCTTTTGTAGCTTCAAATCTTTCATTCTACTCTTCTTCTTTTTTTTTTTCTCATATGTCTGTAGAGACTTCCCCCTATATTTTCCATCATTTACAAATTCTCTATAGTCCTCTCATTCTCCTCTTTGAATTCAAACTAATAAGAAGAGGTGGAATGTACTATCCCCAACTTTTGATTTAAATATTTTAATGGTTCTCTCTCTAAGGGCTTAGTGAAGATATCTAATATTTTCTCTTTAGTTGATATGTACTCCAGTTTCTCTATTTTCTCATTTGCCTAATCTCTAAGGAAATGATATTTTATAGGAACATGTTTGGTTTAAGAATGTAGCACTAGATTCTTTGAGATGCTTATTTCACTTAATATTACCTTCATGTACTCTAGAGTTAGCTTCATCCAAAGTAATTGTGTGCAACAAGATGTAGTTATTAGGTGTGCAACTTCTCCTAAAGATAGTGACATTGAGGTATGTTTCTTTCTTAACTAAGAAACCAATGATTATCCTAAATAAAATGCACCACCACTCATACTTTTTCCACCACCTATAAAGTTAGCGTTGTTGACATCTGTGTAGGTTATGAGTGTAAAATGTTTCCTTTTGGGTACCATAGTCCATAATTTAATGTAGATTTTAAATATCTAAATTTTCTTTTTGTTGCTTGGTTTTCACTAATATATTGCAACTAATCCCATAGCTACCATTATGTTTTTCTATTAGTAGTTAGATATAATAGGTTGCATGTCATATATCTAGATAATTTTTTATCATCTTCAGGTGACACATCATCTTTACACAACTTGCATCCAATTTCCATGAGAGTAGTGGCAAGTTTATTGTCCTCCAATTTGAAATTATTCAACATATCCTTTAGATATGACTATTTAGAGGTGAATATGCCTTCTGATTTTTGTAGGATTTGAAAATATAGGTAAAAAGAAATCCCTACAATCATTAACATTTTGAACTCTGATTTGATTTCAAGAGAAAATCATTGCTCTCGAGAGTATTTGTTTCTCTCCAACATTATATCATCTACATAAACAATCAAAATTAGAAATTCATTTTCATTTGAATTAATGTATAGGTTATCGTCGATCACACGTCTCTTGCAACCCTATTTTTAAAGCTACTTGTCCAACCTAGAATGCCATGCCCATGGTCCTTGTTTGGGTTTGTACAATGTCTTCTTTAACCTGCATACATCATTAAGATTATTTGATTATAAGTATCCCTCAGGTTATTCTATGTAAACTTCTTCCTCAAGTTCTCCATTGAGAAATGAAGGCTTCACATCTATTTCGTATACTTTTGAATCTTTATAATAGGAAAAAGAAAGAAACATTTTGATTGTCTCTAACTTTTCCACTAGAGAAAATGTTTCTTCATAATCCAATCCTTCTACTTGTGAGTAACCCTTTCATACCATTTTTTCTTTATTTCTAAAAAATCCTCCCTTCATTCGATTTTGAATACCCATTTTTTTCTTATGATATTCTAACTTGATGGTCTTAGTGTCAGTTCTTAGGTCTCATTCTTCTCAATTTGAGCTAGTTCCCCATTCATGGTGTCTATATGGATTTTATATCTACTTTCTTAAGAAAATTTCTTCAACTCAATCTTTGACATGGAAATTTGAGTTTAGTTTGTTGTTTCTACAAGTTACCTTCTTGTTTGAACCGCTACACTTTTATCACCAATAATTTGACTATCAGGATGGTTCTTTTGTACATACCTCGAGGTATCTTTTGAATGAGTCTATATTTACTCTGGATATTCATCCTTCTCTTCTTCTTCTTAATTGGCATGCTGACCTAGAGGATTGATAAATCTTGTGCTCTTATTTTTGATATGTAGCTCCTCAATTTCATGTCTATACAACAAAAATTATTATGCTGTCTTTTATTATAGCACTTGTATACTTTAGTTTTTTTTTTAATATACCAGGAATATTTCTTCATCTAATTAAGCATCAACTTTATTAACTTTTCATCATTTTTTTATATAGCACTTAGTGTTGAACACATTTAAATATTTGATTGATGTTGGTTTACCATGCCATAGTTCATAATATTTCTTATCACACTTGGGTTTGAGATGTGAATTATTTATTATGTGAACTACTATGCAAACCACTTCTACCAAATAGGTTTAAGGAATGTTCCTTTCTTGCATCATGGCTCTAGCCATTTTTTGTACATATTTGTTTTATCTTTTAGCCAGTTCGTTACACTGAGGAGTGTCCATAATAATGTAGTATATTTTTATTCCATATACAACACAAAAATTTGCAAATTCATCTGATGTAAAATGTAATTTATCTTTGATACCATTTGATTCTTTTCCAATGCCTTAAAAACCTTAAATTTCACAAATGCTTCTAATTTGTTTCTCAAGAAAGCTATCCATGTTAGTATGGAAAGAGCATCAATTAAGATTATGAAGTATCACTCATCCCTAAGGGCTTTTGTTCTAGAAGGCCCACAGAAATCCATATGTACTAGTTACAAAGGCTTGCTAGTTGATAGCTGATCTTTCGTCTTGAACAAAATTCAAGATTGTTTTCCCATATGAAATGATTTCCAGATAGGATTTTGAGGTTTTTTTATCCTAATAAATTCTCTTACTACTCTCTTTTTACTAAGTTTGATGATACGATAAAAATTTAAATGTCTTAGTCTCCTATGCCATAGTGAAAAATCATCTTGCTTACCCAAATAATATTCTTCATTATCTTCCTTCAAGATATATACATTGTTTTATGTTCAAACTCCTTCGATGAGTATCTTTCATGTTATAGTTGACCTTATCTAGCAATCTTGAACTTTGAAGATGACATCACAATTTCTATGACACATTTGACTAACACTCAACAAATTTGTCTTTTTGTTATTCTACAAAAAATACATGTTTTGTTTTTCCTTTACCATTGTTCAAGATAAATGTACCCTTTTCTTTAATTTTTCTTGTTAGAACATTTTTTAATGTGAAAATCCCATTTTTATTTCCATCTAAAGACAAGAACTTAATTCCCCCCCCTCTCATTTATCTAGAGAAACCATTGTCCACATATGATTGACTATTTTGATTATGAGCCTAAAGAAATAGAAAACATTTACACATTTTATTTTCTTCCTCTTTTTCTCTCCACAACATAGATTCTTATATCTTAAATTTTTTCTAAGACTATGATCTAATGTTTCTGAGCTGACATTCATATGAATTATGTAGGAAATTGTGGAAACAGTAACATTTGATGATACAAAAATGTGTAACAAATGGATTATTGTTCTGACTCATGTTTGTTTTGGTATTTGTAGATTTTTTGCTTTCTTCACTTCCTTTCAAGCTTCTTGTTTAATTTATTTTGACATATGATCTTACCTTGAATGGCTAACAAATTTTGCTTATTCTTATTCGTTTGAGTCTAAGCATGCACATTCCTGATATTCTATATACTTGTCTACCTTGAATGTTGCATCTCATGTAGTTGATTTTCCTTTTTTAATCCTTATTCCTTATGTTGGTAGGGAGCCACATAATTGATCCATTTTTAGTTCTTAAACATTAGACATTTATTTTATTTCTAATATCTTGGGATTAAATTTAGTAGGGAGAGACCTCGGTACAGTGCATTACTATTATCAATTTTGATTTAGTTAGTCCACATAGGATGGCATTCATGGATTTTTCATTAAATGTAAATTCAATCTTATCATCTTTGTTACCTAATATAGGTGGCTCCTCATAGCCATTCTCTACTAAAGTCTAGAAATCTACAACAATAGACATTAGATATGTCTTCATTCTTATTTTCTAGAAGGTCTACTGTGTTCCAATGAACAAAGGTGTTTTATTTATCGAACATCCTTATTGACTAGACATTCTTATTCACTATATCTTCTTTCTATCAGTTAGGATAATAAAGAAGGAACTTACTTTGATACCAATTGATGAATGCTTGAAAATTAGTAAGAAGGGGGACGGGGGTGAATCAATAATTATGTCTTATAAATGATCAACTTTTTTTTCTCATTTTCTAAAATTTTCTTTTGCAATTGGAATAATTATATATGTATTCATCTCTTCATATTTTATTTTGCATTTAGTAGAGTGACATATGTAGTCATATATAATAAAGAATTCATAGGCATTCACATAGGCAAGGAATTGAACATTCAACAAAGTATGATATAAGATATAAGTGGAAACAACTTTGGCTAAAGTGACATGAAGGCGAGATCCTACTCCCCTTATGACATATGGTTTTTTGTAGGCTTCTACCTATATGAGAATATTACACCAAATTTCTTCTACGAGTTGCAACTTGCTAGGAAGCTCCTACTTCCTCTTTTACAGTGTCCAATCTGCTCTTTTTTAGGAAACTACCTAAAAGGAGACTACAACCCCTTACTCAAGTTACACATTAATGTTAGTGGTTACTTGGTCACTTTTCTTTGACCTAGAATCTCTTTTTGTCCTCTATTCTATTGCTTCTCTTCTCTGCTTCTGTTTCTTAGTTCTTCTTCGCTTCCCTTCCTCCTCTTCTTCTTTTCCTTACCAAGGTTATTTATGAATTGTCTATCGTTCTCTAATAATTCCATTCACTAGCATATTTTTCATTCAAAATGGCATCTTTTATATACAAATATCTCTAACTATTTGCATTCCATGGAGGGGTTTGAATGAAGAGTTATCACTTCGTATTCTAGGGTTATTCATAATATGCCTCTTCATTTAAAAATTTGAAACTCAATCCGAGATAAACACTCTAAGGATTTCTTACAAAAGTGAAGAAGTGTAGTGCAATAGTAATGATTTCATAAGATTAAAAAAATAAGTTATTTATTTTTCGTATTTGTACCAACTACATTTGCAATGACTTCAAACACTCTTCTGAAATTTCTTTAGCATCAACAACATGGTTATTTTTAGATTTCATTGCTTTGAATTTCATGTCTTCTGATGTACCATACTATACAAATGATTTTGTTTAATGTAAGCAACATGTTCTTCAAACCTTGTTCTTAGGTTCTCGTGTGCCGTATTTTCATTTTGGTTGTAAGACAAACATCAAAAATGATAATCAATTGAAAAACAACAACTAACATTATTAACACATAATAATCAACGATTTCACATCACATCACTTCAATCAACCTCAAGTCTTCATGTAATCATCCTTCATGTGTCTTCACGTAACTCATAATCTTTTCGATTCCCATTATATTTAGAATCGTGTTTTTATCGCATACATGTGGATGAGTTATGTTCATAGAATTCATAGGTTACTACTGTACAATTTACGTAGTTGAATCACACTTTTGTGGATATTCTCTTGTTCTCTATGTGCTCTTCTCATATTATTCTCTATGTGTCATTCACTTATGCATTCTCTTACTAACACGAACCCTGCTCACTGGGTAAGAGTTTGAGGGTATTATCTTGGGTTACATGGTGAACTCTTGAAAGGATTAAGATGGGTACACTTCCCATAACTCTTTTGTAGTCCAGTGATACATTTGAAAGTTCTCATAATTATTGATGGTGGTTAAATTTTCGAATCAGAATAAGATAGAAGTTTAGAAAAATTAGGAACTTTATCCATTCACTTATATCATTTCCTTAATGAGTCCTCTCTCCCAAACATTAAGATTTGTTTTTTCTACCCTATGTTTCAGTTCAAAAAATTATATATTAACAAAAATGTTATTTAGATCACAATGAATTATAGCATAATATCCACGATATCTATCTAACATTACCAATTTTAACAACATTTTTAAAAAATATGGGAATTAAAATGGGATATTACAAAAATCTTAACCCTGAGATATAAATTGCTAAAAGATTGTGGGATTAAAGCATACACATTATTAATTAGGCTCTCAACTCTCAGAAAAATATGGGATGTCTATATCATGAAGTAATTAAAGATTATAATTTACAAATGACAGACACAGTATAAATATTACTACATGTGTCTTTTCAACGTCTTCTTGTTAACTTTTCCTTTCATTATTTTATTAATATTATTTATTTAGTATTAGTTTATTATGTCTTTATTTTTATTCTATTTTATTTTATCATCTTTTTTATGCCTCAAATCTATGGAGATCCATGTTTACCTAGTGGAAGAGGTGGATGACCACCCATATCTGACTCCACCTAGAATACATGAGAGTTATATTTCTACAAAGGTATTGGTCCACTTTGGGACACCAAATTATTTACACAATGATAATTATTTTCATCCATAAAAACCATAGTAGTGTTTATTTACAAACACGCCATTCCCATCCACAAGGATCAATGTAGTATATATTTGTAATTCAGAGTGGATACATTGATAATAACATTCGTGAAATTGTTTAACACTAATTTGATAACCTACTTTCTCACCTAAACAATGTTAATGATATTACCATGGATTATGTTGTGCAAATTATGGGTGTTGTTGGTCTCCTTACTTAGTGTCTTTATTTACATGTTAGGATGATATGAACAAAGTCATTCATGTTGTTTAATTTGGTTGATGGCGAGGATTTGCTAAGAAAATCTCAAATATTTTGGATTGGACCACTACAAGGAGATTTTGTAGAAGTTGAATCATTTTGTTCTATATTTATAATGGACGAGAACTTGCATATTTCAGTAATTTATATGATTTGCATCCTTGATGGTTGGGAATACGCAATGGCTTGTTTATCACACTTGGCTAATTCAATGTCAAAGATGATAAAGATCAAGCTTTTCGTACAGATGTCCTAAAAAAGTTTATGCCATCTAATTTCCATAGTATTGTTGCAATATATGTCGTATCTCTTGATATGACGTCATTCAAATTGAATGTAGAATTCATTATTTCCCAAGACAAATAGGGCATGTCTTATGCCCTCATTATAGAAAAGGAATCATGATTTATAGTGGAACTTATGAATAGTTTAGAGGTTGTTATTTAAAACGTCCCATTAGAGATAATGCACTTGGAAATGGAGGAAACAAAAAATATACCAAGGAGAAGATCCAAAGGATGTTATTCATGCACCTACATGAAATTAATGTAAAAACAAAATATATTTCCAAATGAGAACGGAAAAATCATAGAGAAGATTAAAATAATACTTGTACTCATAAATTTGGTCATGTACTAGCAATAAGAAAATAACAACTTATTTTGATGTATTACATTAGCCGGTGGTAAACCATTTTATTGGTGCTTGTAATATATTTACACTAGTTCATTAGTTCCACACTCATTAGGAAGGTAACAAAGCTCAAGAAAAACTTAGAAAGAAAATATACATAATAAATTCACTTGGACTGATAATTCAACACAAACACACACATAATGCTCTTTTTTTTATAGGTGAGATGAACCATATTAAAAATATAAGCATTCATCTATGGTCCATAATATGGTAGGGTTGACCTTTGTAACCCTAAAAGTGATGGCTATTTAGGGGGAAACCTTCTTAATGGAGGTGTCAAACCATTAGAGCCAACGTGTCTATAGTTGAGGCCTTTGGTGGCTAATGTTGTGCATAGAAGTTCAATTCTCCCTAAATCGAGGAGATATATCATCTTTGAAGAATTTATTAATTTAATTATTACACACCTAGAGAGGGATTTATCCCTTTGAGATTTTTTAGGACTATATGTGTGCACAGAAGTCTAACTCTCTCTAAATCAAGGAGATATATCACCTTTGAAGAATTTATTCATTTAATTATTACACACCTAGAGAGGGGTTTATCCTTTTGAGAGTCTTTAGGACTATATGTGTGCACATTGGAGCCCCTACTATCATCATTGAAAGAGCATTTGTGTGTCTCTTACATGCCTTATGGGGAAAT
Organism: Pinus taeda; assembly: GCA_000404065.3. NCBI lineage: Eukaryota > Viridiplantae > Streptophyta > Pinopsida > Pinales > Pinaceae > Pinus > Pinus taeda. The sequence continues at coordinate 26,504 of APFE030245296.1, forward strand.
AAATTTTGAATGGATATTGGAAGTTGGATAGTACCACTTTGGAGGGATTTTAGATGTTCGAAGTTGCAATAGAGCTCATATATTCCCCTGATTTATCAATATGGGTAATTTTTGAGGGATTGTGTCTGTTAGATTATTGTCCATATGGCTTGGAAATCCCCTAACATTTATTGCTATATTTTTAATCAATGAAAAGCACATTTTCCTCCTCCATATGCTAGATTAGGGTTTTTAAGTTAGAAAATTAATATTTTAATATAAAGGAATTTCAGCACCTCCTTTACAGAAAAAGGACTTACTCTTACTTCCTTATGGTTCAATCGGGGTAAATATCTTAAAAAGCCTAAAATTTCTACAATTTTATATTCTTATAATTTGCCTACAAATAGATGAGGTGAACAACCTCTTGGAGGTGCTTTGTTTGATGTAGGTTTTACTTTGATCTTTAATGAATATTGTTGACGCTTTGATGAATGGAAGATGATATAAATAAGAGGATTTTTTTTGTCTTTATCGTGTTTATGGATGATCAAAATTAAGTAAGTGGGAATGCATGTTATTTTCATTACCTCCCTTCAACAAACTTGTCTTCCAAGATTTTGAAGGAGTAGGTGGGCTCCTCCCCTTCTCTCATCCTTGAATATTGAAATGCCTAGGAGTAATGAGCGTACTTTACCATACCCAAAAGAAAATAAACCACAGAAAAATATATCCGTAATCTACTACACTAATATTCTTTTCTCCATCACAGATTTTGCTATAAAACAATTTAAACTATTTTGTTGAGGTTTACTCTTTCAAATCATATTATATTTTTTTGATGTTTACTATTTGAAAATCACATTATAATTTATTGACTATCTATGTTTAGGAATCAAGGAAAATGTTAGGGGCTGAATTTTGCAAATGGGCTAGTATTCCATGCTTTTTCTTGAAATGAAATTCACTAGTATCCATTTTTTTTTAAAATGATTCAATGAAATTTTATGGGATAAAAATATTTTACCTTAAAAAATTCCAAAATGTTATAGATAATATACATATATATTCTTGTCAAGTTGTTTGTGATCTCCAGGCTTGACCTATGGCTTGAGAAACTGCGACCCTCGAGCATCTAATCCATCGAAGTCACCCAGGGATCACACCCAACCTAGGCTGAATTATCCCTAACTTAGTTGGACTGTTAGCATGTCTCCTACTCGTAACATGGATGCAACAACCTCCATGTGGTTTGATCCTGGGTCGCCTTACTAACGAGGCCCATCCTCAACTGGTTGTGCTAGTGGGACTCAATGTTATAGAGAATATATAAAAGCATTATAAATTTGAACATTTTATCAAAAATATCACCAAACATTTTATATTTTTGATATTTGGGACTATTAAGATTCACCAAGGTTCCTACACTTTAATATAAATACCTATCCTTAAAATTTTGCTTGTTGGTAATATTCCCTTTAAAATCAAATCTAGAAATGACCTAAAATCACTATTAGTCTTATCTACAACATCCACCTTAAATCCTAATTGTTGAACCATTTGGCTGGTGGTAATAGAAGTTGAAGCATTAGTGGGTTCTTGAATTGTCTTCACTAGGTCATTAGATCCATATGAATTACTAGCGAGAACCTCCATTGTGTAAGAGGAGATTTGGCCTAAAGTTAAGTGAGGGTTGGTGAGGTAATAGTTGGCCCCCTCTTTTGTTTACATAGGGTCTTGCACTTAAGTTTTAGTACATTATGTTGATAAATGTGAGGTTTTGTTACAACAATTAACTCATAGATAATCTAGTTAACACATTCTATGCTTCTCCAAGTTTTTGACAAGTCTATAATAGAAGTTTCATCACTACATTAAATAAATTATCCAAGTCACCGAAGACACACAACAAAGGAGTATGAATACCTATACCATTATTCCTTTTGTCATAGTTATATCCCATTTGCATGTTACCTACATAGACATAGGAACACACAAACTACATAATCCATCTTATGGAGACACCATGTACAAGAGTTTTTAAAAAATACCTAGTTACCATTCCAAGAATTATTCCAAAAACCAACTCTAAACAAGATACAAGCTCGAAATTTTCAAGGACCAATACATTGGATTTATACATATCATACACTTGCTAAAAATATAAGGTGTGATTCCATTTTTCATAAAGTTACTTCTTTTATGGAGTACAACTTACAAAAGTTTCCTTCTTTATCCACCACCATATGATATCCTTTGCTTCCATGAGAACCGTCACCATCACTGCAAGCTACTACATGCTCACCCTTCCAACTAAACATCATCCCTATTATCATAAATTTGCTTCTCTATCTAGAACAATACAACTTCACTATATTTTAAACTACCATGATAACCAACTAATGGTTATTTACTCAAGAAACACTCGTACATATCATAAACAATTGCCCATGCTCCTCCACTCACTTGCTTAAGGATCATCTTGTTTAAGGATCATCTTGAATAATCATACTAATTGGGAACTAGCCAACATTTTTACATCACACAAATTTAATAACAACCTATTATACCTTGTGGTTTAACATCAACATAACTGTAAATACTAAGAAAATATCCATCCTACCAACATATTTCCTTCTATAAATATATCTAGGTACCCACCCATAGTGCTCTATAGTTCTCTAAGGAAATACTCTAGATATAATATATATACAATTCAATCTTACATTCTTTATACATCTTCCAATATAAGATACTATAGCACAACTTTCACCAAACAAACAAAACATAAAGCCGAGTTAGAGACCAAATAAATAAATCAATAAAAAAAAAGCATAATGTAATATTATTACCTCGTGAAGCTTGAAAAAGTTTAGAGGTGTGGTTTTGGGTTCATGGTTTTGGACCAATGGTTTTCATGGCACATAATATTGTGCCAATAATATTTCTCTATATTATTCAATGAGAGATTATTTATATGTAATATTGATTAGACATTGTGTGTGGGGTGAGGAGGAAAGAATATTGGAGTTAGCCAATGATTGTAATTTTTTGTTTAATGGAAAAAATAGAGAGCTTTTCCTGTGGTTTTCCCCTGTAGTTTTTATCCAAGTGGTATGAGAGCAAGGTTCTTGTATATTTGGTTTAGGTTGGTTTTCCCAAGTGGTATCAGAGAAAGGCTCTTCTTGTATATTTGGTTTAGGTAGTATTTATTTAGAAGCAGCTAGAATGGAATTAGGCATAAGTATTGAGAAACTTACTAGGGTGTTTTATACTATATGGAGGTAAACAATGGAAGATATTTTGAAATTGAAGTATGTAATCAATCATAAGTATTGAGAAAATTACTGTGGTGAATTTCACTATTTGGACCTAAAAAAAGAAGATATTTTGACATTGAAATATTTTCACCAGACTATTGCGGGTAAATAAAAGAAACCCTCATCCATAACCAATGAAGATTGGGAGAAGCTAGATCGGAAAGAAATTGCCACTATTAGGCAATATTTGGTACAATAGTCAACAAATTATTTTTAATGAAAAGATTCTTTAATCTAAAAATGAAGAAAGGTTGTCTACTAGCTGAACATTTAAGTGAGTTGCATATCATATGAATTCCACACCACTAAAAGTTGTATTTGATGATCAGATCCATGCCTTGTCACTGTTGAGATCAATGCTAGATAGTTGGAAAAAACTTGATTGTCATAGTAGGTAATGCAACACCAAAAGATAAATTGTGGTTTGAAGAGGTTTCTAATAGTTTTTTGAATGAATAAATGTGCAGGAAATCTATGAAGGAGGAAATGCCAAATATGGAGGCATTAACACTTGGTGAGCACTGAAGACAACCATATAGAACGAATAAATGTGTAGGAAATATATGAAGGAGGAAATGCCAAATATGGAGGCATTAACACTTGGTGAGCACATAAGACAACCATATAGAAAGAAATCAATGCTTTCCATATCGAGAGGAAGGTGAAAGTCTAAGAAGGGAAGAATAACTTAATACCATTGTGGAAACCTTGGCCATATCAAAAGTTATTGCAATATATTAAAACCAAAGAAAAATGAGCAAAAGACAACCAATAACAACAACAATGAAGAAACTATTGTTGTCACATCAAACAATGAGGTATTAATTATTTTTTCTTATGAATATGCATGCCTTTATGCTTCTTGTCATGATAGTGATTGAATTTTAGATATTGGAGCCTCCTACTGTGCTACCCCAAGTAGAGAAAGTTTTATTTCTTAGGGACATGGAAATATGGGAAAGGTTCACTTGGGTAATAAAAGCCTTTGTAATATTGAAGAGGTAGGGGTCGTACTAATAAAGAGCGAATATTGTTGGAGGTTTCTTAAATAGGTTAGGTATGTACTACATATTGGAATGAACATGAGTTCAACTCGAAAGTTAGATGATGAAGGCTACCTTACAATGCTTGTCAAAGGAGGTTGGAAAACTGTGAAGGGTTCACTAGTTGTTGCAAAAGGGAAGAAAATTGGCACTCTACAAAATAAAGTCAAAAATACAAAATTATAATATTTTTGTTGTTAAGGAGGAGTTTACAACATATTTATGGCACAAAAGGCTTGGGCACATGACTGATAGAGGATTGAAAATTATTGTTGAGAAAAAACATTTTCATGGTATAAAAGGTATAAAATTTAAATTTTGTGAACATTGTTTATGGGTAGATAAAATAGGGTGTCATTTATGAGAGATGGTCTTAAAAGAGATACACAAATATTATATATATTAGATCAAGTAAATTCTGATTTTTGTGGTCCAATCAATATAAAATCACTGGGAGGACCTGCTTATTTTATTACTTTTATTGATGATGCATCAAAAAAAGTGTGGGCTTTCCCTATTAAAAGAAACAATCAAGTTTTAGACATTTTCCAATAATTTCATATGGTTGTTGAAAGGGAAAGTAATATATTGTTGAGGTATATTAGAACAGATAATGGCAGGGAATATTGCTCCAATGCATTCAAAGAGTATTGTAGCATACATAGCATAAATCTTGTAAAAGTAGTTCCTCACACTCCACAACAAAATGGAACAACCAAGAGGATGAATCAGATAAGAATCAGACAATAATGGAGAAGGTGAGAAGTATTATTTAAAATTTTGGTTTTCCTTAATAAATCTATCTCCGACAAATTCATTAGATGGTGGCATTCCTAAAAAGGTATGGACTAGTAAAGATTCATGTTACACTCATTTGAAAATATTTGGTTGTGAAGCATATGTGCATATTCCTAAAGAACAAAGATCCAAGTTGGATGAAAAGTCAATAAAATGCATTTTCTTAGGATATGTTGATAATGAATTAGGTTACTAGTTATGGGATCCTTTGAAAAATGGAGGTATTAGAAGTAGGGATGTTATTTTTAATGAAGAAAAATGTTTAAAACTAATGAAAAGGATGCAAAGGAGAGAATAATTGTTGAAATTCCAGAACAACAGGAAAACTAACCACCATTACAAGAAGACACATCAAAAGATAATGAGAAACTGTTGTAGCAAAATGAAAGTGAGAAACAACAAAGAGAAGAACACGAATAACAACAAAATCAACAACCATTTGTAGAAATTCCACCACAAAAATAATCAATTCACAAGTCTAACAAGGCTACATATGCCTTCACAAAGATATTCTCCCTCAGAATATATTTTATTGATTAATGAAAGTGAACCTTCGTTCTTTCAGGAAGCATGTGAAGGACAAGAAAACATCAAATGGAAAAACATTATGCAAGAAGAGCTAAAATCCCTACATTATAATAAGACATGGGATTTATTTGAAAGGCCAAAATGAAGAAATGTTTCAAACAACAAGTCGGTGTATCGAATAAATCATGAAGGAAAGGAATATTAACAAACATTTAAAGAAAGGCTAGTAGTTTAAGTTTTTGGGCAAGAAAAAGATATTGATTTCATAAAACAATTATCTCCAGTTGTCAAAATATCATCAATACGACTGGTAGTTTATCTTATAGATGCTCTAGATGTTTAATTGGAGCCATTAGATGTCAACATAACCTTTCTACATGGGGATTTAGAAGAAGAGATATATATGGAGCAGCCAACATGATTCATTACAAGAGTTAAAGAAAACTTGGTCTGCGGGTTAAAGAAGTGTCTATATGGGCTGAAACAAGCCCATCATAAATGGTATAATAAATTAGACTCTTTCATGATTGATCGTAATTTTAAAAGGCTAAGTGCATATCATTTTTTATACATTCAAAGTGATGAAAGATGCAATTTCATTATATTGTTATTATATGTTGATGACATGTTGATGTTGGTAAAGATAAGATCATGATTAATGGGTTAAAAGAAGAATTCAACAAGGCCTTTGTAATGAATAATTTAGGACCAACAATGAATATTTCGGGAATGCAGATTATACATGAAAGAAAAAGGAAGAAGCTAGGGTTGTCACAAAAATAATACCTTGGAAACGTATTGCAAAAATTCAATATGACTTATGCAAAATCAGTAGGTACACCACTTGCTTCTCATTTCAAACTAATATCTAAACAATTCCCCTCTACATGCTTCTGTAGTAGGAAAGCTTATGTATGCTATGGTATGCACTCGCCCTCACATTGCACATTTAATGGAAGTAGTAAATAGGCTTCTTGCAAACCTAGGCAAGGAACATTGGAATGTTGTTAAGTGGATCTTAAGATATATTAAATGATCAATTGACTATTGCTTTTGCTTTCAAGATACTAATACCATGTTGGAAGGATTTATAGAAGCCACTTTCACAAGTGACATGCATTCTAGAATATCTACAACATGTTACATCTATACTTTTGTAGGGGTTGTAGTATCATGGGTATTAGATTACAAAATATGGTGGCTCTTTCTACCGCAAAAGCTGAGTATATGGACATAGTTCATGCATGCAAGGAAATGATTTTGATTATGAGGTTCTTAAAGGAACTAGGTCTGTAGCAAGCAAATTATGTCTTGAATTGTGATAGCCAAAGTCGGCTCCATCTTGCCTTGTTTTTCACTACAAAACAAAGCATATTGATGGTAGATACCATTGGATCCATGAAGTGTTAGATGATGGGCTACTAAAGTTGGCGAAAATATACAGAATGGAAAATCAAGCTGATATAATAACAAAAAAATTGCCAAGGGATAAACAAGATATTTGTAGAGGCTTGGTTGCCATGTTGCAAAGATTATAAAGGAGGCTTGGGAAATATCTATAACTAAAAGATATAAATTTATTTGGTCTGAAGTGGGAGATTGTTGTGTGTGAGACCAAATAAATAAATAAAATAAAATCATAATATAATATTATGACCCTTTTAAGCTTATTGAAAATGTTTAGAGTTGTGGTTTTGGGTTTGTGGTTTTGGATCCATGGTTTTCATAGCATATGGTATTGTGCCATTAATATTTCTCTAGATTATTGGATGAAAGATTATTTATATATAATATTGGTTAGACATTTTGTGTGGGATGAGAAAGGCAAGAAGATTGGATTTGAACTAAAGGTTATAAGTTTTTACTTAACGGTAGCATATCTTTCCTTGTGGTTTTTCCCTGTAGGATTTTCCATGTAAATCTATTGTTCATTTTAGTTGTCCAAATGTTGTTCATTTTGGTTGTTCAGATCTGGGTTTTGAAATATTTATTGCATTATTTACATATTTGATATTTATTTTATAAATCCGTTGCATTATTCATAAATCCCATATATATGTTACAGATCTACCACATTTTACGCAAATTTGATATTTATATTGGTAAATAATTTGTTGGTTATTTTAACAAAGCCATATTTCCCTTCTAGATGCAATTCACGTTAGCATGCAGTCTCAAACATGGATTTTGCATCACAAAGTATTGCGAAATAGCCCTACAAAATATCAACCAGATAATATGACACAAATTACAAGGACACCTTCGTGCTCTCTAATAATACACATACGTTTTGGTGATTTTACTTCGATTTTCCACTCTCAATTCAATGTTAGTGTTGGAACTATTTATTCATCATTATTTGTTAAATCAACCAACTCAAACAAAATAATTTCACTATTATAATGAAGTAACAATAAATAAATAAATAAATAAATAATCACCATAATTACTAAATCCAATATTTAATTAAATGATGTAATCATGTTTTCAACCACCCTCCTCACACCAACAATAGTTTAACCATAGTGAAGAACTGTAACTATACAAAATGAAAAGCTTCCTCATTCCCAGATCCTCCTTTTTTGCGTGGATGAAAATTCACATTCATATGTCTAAGTGGTAGTAACATAAACATAAATAAAAAGTATTTTGATTCTATGAATGACACCATTCTCATTTCGTCCACACTATAATTTTCCCTTGAATTAAACCCATCCTTTGAATTAAACCCATGTTAAACGTACACTAGGAGGGCTTATTGTATGAATCTGTTATTTCAATTCAATTAGCTCACCAACCATAGCTGGACAATAAACCAGCATGATTGCATATGTTATTGAACCCATACCTATAGTGTGAACACTTTTTCTTTTGTCACCATGCTTTTTAGAAGAAAAGCTTGTTGGAGAATCTAATTCTAATCTCCTACTAAGTGTCAAAACCGTCCATCCAAGTGTTCTAGTTCAATTTCACTTAGTTTAGTTCAGTTCAGTCTTACTGCACTCTTTTAGTCCATTTTAGTTCAGTTTTATTACAATAATTTATTACTGATGTCTTCAATGTAATCTTATTTAACTGATTCATAATATTGAGAAGATAAAATCTTTGCTTTACGATTTCTCTTCATTCTTTGTCATGGTATCAGATCTTAGGCTATGTAAGACTCCTTGAGAGAAGCAAAGAGAAAAAAAGGGAGGTTGCATAAGAATCCCTGAGAGAGCAGCAATGTAAGAGAATCATTTGAATCCTGTTGAAGCACAATGTTAAATTTCCATAAAGATATCTATATTTTCACATTAATCAAATAATGTTACAAATAAATACATGAATAATCTATTGCTTGAGAGAATATGTCAAGCATACAAAAATCTACGAAACAAAATAGGAACAAACTCCTCTAGATAGAAAGAATCACAACTGAGACAAGTAGGAATTACATATTCCAACACACCCCCTTAATGAGTACTTGTCTCTATATCGATCTGCAAAATGTAGTTGTGGTCAAACATAACAAAAGGATATGTTGATCTCCATATAAATGAGCACCCATCCCTTGAAATGCATGGGTGCCAACCCCTGCAACCACCAGTGTACTAGGATGCCCTTCACATACATTGTTCTATCAACCATTGTGACTGCATAAATGTAGGTGTACTTACAAATCCCCCTTCAATAACGTCATCATGGTTTTATCGGACATGCTATGGGTTTTATTGGATCACCCTCCACCGTGCCACCAAGGGCTCTCAGCCACCACAGATCAACTCAGCCACCGAGGCTCAACTCTCCCACTAAGGCACTCAATTTAGCCATGAAGACTCACCATAGCGATGAAGGCCTCACGCAGCCATGAAGCCTCTAACACAACCACAAAGGCTCAAGAGAGACCCGACTCAACTAGGCCAAGGGTTTTCTCAGCTGACCCTAAACCATACCTATAGGAATCCTTGTCCACTTCACTCTGGCACGTGGTTTTTGGCTTACCACAAACCTACATTGCAGAGTGGTTTCTGGGTGACCACAAACTTGCAAATTTCAAAGTAGTTTTAAGATCACCACGAACTTTATGTGGGTACATATGGCTCAATAGGCTTACATTTCACACTCCAACTCTTGGAGTTACCAGCTAAATACATTATAAAGACCACTACAAAACATCCTATACTTGCTTACTAATAAAATGTGACTCATAATACAACATGCTAGTGAGTCTATTCCACAAAGACCACTACAAAACATCCTATAATTGCTTACTAATAAAATGTGACTCATAATACAACATGCTAGTGAGTCTATTCCACAAACTCACTAATTTGCACAAAATTTCATCTACGTATCCATCATCATTTAATTTTTAGTGTTGTTGTTGCACAAAAAGAAGATGTGTTTCACTTCAACCTTATTATCTACCAAGAATTGTCTTTGCATCCTCTTTCTTTTACTGGTTTAATTGTTGCCTTGGATTCACTTGCGAGATTTGTTAGAGTCGCTAATTCTAACAAAACCACTCCATTGAGTTAGCTATGCTCAATACTTCTAATTCCAAAATATTTATAAATACCACTATTTTTTCTTCTTTAGAGTTTCTAAACATGAAATTATAATTATTTCTTTAAAAAAAATAGATTTTTGCATTGAGTTTATCAAGCTGAACGTATTTATCTTTCCAAACTCCAAGTAAATTCACATTTTTTTTATTTTACCATGGCATAAAATTTCTAGCAAAGCAGACCACTACCTTTCCTCTCTCGACCGCATGGAAAGATCTAATGAAAATTGCATCTTGAAAGTGATATGTAGGAGGGCCAGATCCAATAGAGGCAAAGAACACATCAATGACATCTTGAATCCATGCATCGAATTCTGCAAGAAGTTCTATGTCGGGGCATCCGTTGCCAGTCCAACAAACTTTGTAAGCTGCAACTCTTGCATAAGGAGCTGTTCCTTTAGCAGTCCCTCATGCATATCCATATATACTTGCGTTTTTCACAAAAATTCCTCGCGGCTATATATAAAGTATGAGTTGTGTGTCCTTCGTTGTCTCGCGGAGAAAGAAGGAAACTTGCCTTTTGCGAGCTTCCAAGGCTTAGCTCTAGCTTGAGATCCCTTAGTGAAGTATCTGGATCTAATCAATTTCCTGTTGCACTGCTCTGGACTAGATGTTGTGCCATTTTGGCAAATCCCCTTGCATCGAGAAGGAATAGGGCATGGACTATCATCATTGAAACAAGGAGATTGAGGCCACACCCCTGAATCCACATTAGAGATGATAACATCTTCCCCAACATTTGTTTTTCTCCAAAGCAAATGTACAGGAATTTGTTCATTCTAAATTTCTAAGTCGAGGAATCCCCATGAATATGTTGCAACAAAATACAATGATGCTCTAGCTTATAGTGGCAGAGTAATACCATAGACACTCTGCACACAGAACAATAACACAAGTCAGACAACCCTGAGATATTATGGCTCCAAATGCAGGGTAGATTCATTGCTTTTCTCATCCTGGTGATACGATCCATTGGGAAACCTCGAAAGCAGTAGATGATCTTTCTTCAATACATGTAATCGGTGTGAGAACCATGGTTGTGTGTCCTCACTCACATGCACCGTGACTCCCTCTCTATCTTGATGCACTGATTCAATCTGCGGTTACAAGATAAGCCCTCGACCTCGCTGTCACAAACCGTGAAATGTTAGGGAAGGCGTGAATAGTGGCAGCCAACACAACTTTCAAAATGTTGAAGGAGAAACAATTGGAAGGGCAGGCTTCAGATCAGCTATGCACAATCATGGGCATCATCTCAACTGCCTCGCTGATGATGGGAGTGGGCACAGTGAAGGAAAATGCCAAAGCCAACGATGGTCTCGTGATTCCGATCTCATGGCACCAATCGATCCACCAATCGACATTCAAATCGATCCACCAATCAGCCACTGTTTACCGTTGTAACCACAAGCGATCTAGGAGCTCCATGATCGAGTTCACGTCGAGTTCCTAGCACATAGCAAAACAACTAGTAAAGAAAATATCGCCACAACAGTACTGTGAGATACCATGATAGGCAACCACAAAGAAAAAAATTCACCAAACTCTTTATTTCTCTGGGCCTAGGAGGGCCAAGGCCCAGTGTCACGGTCTCGACCTCTATATAATTTTTTTTTTGTCGAGAACGTGCGGCACTGTTGGGCAATTTTTTCACTTTGCCTACAGACTACGTCTAAACAAAGCTCGTTTTGCTATCGCTGCACGAGCCTTAACCTTTATCCAATTATTAAGACAGCAATTTTAATCTCATAATCCTTTAATTATGATTCTATTCTTCGATTATTAATTACCAATCGCATATAACATAAACATTCATCAATATGTATAATAGCACACATAACATATAAGAACGCACACAATATTTGGACGGTCTAGCTCACCAAGAGACTGGCCGAATGTATTTCATTAACCTTGTTAACAATTCTTTTACAAACCGTGTGCCGGCCCCAGCCGCGGTCACACTGCAATGCTTATCAACACAGTCCGTAATCCCCACAGCCTGTACAGTCAAATTACAATAGTTACAGCTCGTGCGCCGGTGCTACGCCACGGTCTCACGATGCTCTGTCCATTAACGAGGTCCGTGCAACAGTTATTTAACCCACAGCTTGGATAAGAGAACTACCACTGTTTTACTTTTTGTCCAACGACCTTTATAGATGTCGACGTTCTGCCACAGTCACCCGGTAGTATTATATCTGATCAACCCGTGTGACAAGTCTACGACTCCACGGTTTATACGATCATGTCAACGACCCATTCCTTGACTGTTCACAATGGTTCGCGTTCTGGCAATACCACCACGGCCCCACAATAACGTCTTATACATAGATCGTATACCAAATGTATACCCACGATCTGCAATTCTGTTAATTCCACACAGTGAGCCTGTGGCTTTCACTGTTATTCAATCGAACTGTATTCACGCTGTCCCCCGTACCGCATTTGCGCACTTCGTGTGCTACCTTGCCAAGACCAGCACAATACCCGTCCGTCTTACTGTTCGATCCCGTCGTCCACTGTCTTCCTTGACCGAAACTGTAATCCGCATAAACTGACTTGAATTATACGAGACTCTTCATCCTTCATGCGCATAGAGTCATGCGCTTACTTATTAAGCCCTTCGCATTTCTTCAGGTTTCGTATGCGCAGTCTCCTTGAGCGAATATGTTAGAAGACTCCGAGTGATTTGATGATGAATGAGCCTCCACTCATTCCAAATATATACGCTTCCATATTTCCATGTTTTCTTTGAAGCCGACTCTTCTTTCGCATTAGAAGTCCACGTATTATTCCTTTTGAATTAATTTAGTCCACCGCCATCCATAAGGTATGTCGGTTGTCCACATGCGCCTTTCTTCATGGTTTATATATCCATATTATCCACGTATGTCACCTTATATTATTTTAATCTTCCCACATATGTATATATGTGTAATTATATAATATAAGCTTTCGGTCATGGTTTATGTATAACATCATGCGTAAGCTCCATTCAAGTCTTCCACGTAATCCACTCATTCGCTTACCTCCACATGTTATCACTTCATCCACTTATTATCTCTCTACCCACATATTCTCTTTCCATGTGTGTATAATATATTTTATTCTCCACATATGCCTTCATGATATTCGGTCTTCCATTATGCTTTCATGGCTGTCCCGTATATCACCTTTTCACATACTCGTTCACGCCCATATTCATATGTGCATTCAGCCATACGTGCGCTCATTACATATCGTTTGAAACTTGGCCACATCCCGGCCAATGTGTCTCCATATACGTCTCGTCGCACTGCTTGCTTGTTTGTCGGTGAAGTCGCGCTCTACCCGTCGTGTGACGCCTGAAACCTCAGGGCGTTACATCCTCCCCCACCTTATTCTGTTTTCGTCCCGACAACATTCCATCCCATAGTGTCCCTGTCAATCCTCCACATCAAGTTGCCCTTCCAATCCATGATCCTGTGCATGTTTCGGAAGTATGTATCCCATACTACATCAAGGTTAGCAACGCAATAACCTCGGCTCCCCAACATTTCAGATTCCCAAGTCCACAATGTATGAAATCTCTATGTCACAAAGCATGTCCATCTGCTCAACATCCATGCCGGGTTACACCTCATCGGATGCCAATAAGAGCCATCTCCACAAGTGTACCCACAATAAGTTGCTGCATAAGACTGCCATTTCGGTCCTCCTGTCGTCAAGCCATATCATGAGTTCCTCCACCATAGCTCCTCCACCTAAGTGTCGCCAAGATTTGCTCTTGGTTCTGCCGTGGGAAGTCCACCCAAAGCTTCATCAAACGTACCCTCTTCAACTGTCCCCGAGTCATGCTGGGCACTTAGCCATGTGGCTAAAGCATGACCCGATCATCTGCCATGATCACCATGTTCCACCCTTGTCCCGGGCCCTTGCACCTCTCATCGTAAGGTCACAAGCAACCCAGCCAAGTTCTGCAACCGCAACCAATTCTTGCTTCTTCATCCATCGTCCCATCTTAGTCATCCATGGCACGTCCCTCCATAGTGTAGGCAAGCTGGTTTTGCCTCTCCCTGCACACGGTCGGTCTGCCAAATGACCATATGAGACCCCTGCACTATCGTCATGAGGTTTCCCTATGAGAGCCTCCTCATCTGCATGTGTACGCCACCGGTCCGGTCGTGGTTCAACTTGACTAAGTTCAAGTCCACCCTCGGCCATCGTTACATCCGTGACATCTTTCATCGTCAAAACTTCCTTCTTTTCGGTATTACAACTTGCACTTATTTGCCCCATTGTTTGACCGACTTGAAGAAGTCCTTCAATATTTTTCCCAAAGGCTGCAATTTCTTCATGAATCTGGGGATCTCCTCCCATTATCTTCTCCAACCTGTCCAAGATAATTGAGAACTCCTTCCTATATTCTTCATACTTTGCCATGCCTTGTACTTTTGTGTGGGTATCATTACCCATCCATGTCGTCAAGCGATCCGATCCTCGTCCAACTTGACTATTTTCAAGTTTCGATCCCACCGGATCTTCCTTATCATGGGTGTCCTCTATGTGAGTGACCCCACCCATCCATGCCGACAAGCCATCCAATCCTGGTTCGCTTTCAAGCTTTGCCCATGTTGGGTCTTCATCGACATGTAGTTCTTCCAGATGAGAGTCATCGTTCATCTCTGCCGGCAAGCCACTCGATTCTGGTCCAGCTTGAGCGTCCTCAAGTTCCGCCTCCATCGAGCTTTCATCGCCATGAGTGACCTCCTCATGAGTAATTTCGCCTGCCTTCGTTGTCAAACTGTGTGTTTCGGTCTCAACTTGATTGACCTCAAGTTCAACCATCTTCACGCTGTCCTCGTCACACGGTTTTTTCGAG
>APFE030245297.1:1645-6645 GCA_000404065.3 Pinus taeda
AAGGAGTGAAAGCAAAACCCTAGACCTAATGCCTAGACAGTGACCAAATTTTGCTTGAAAACTCTTTGAAATGACAAAATTTGACCTTGACACATCAAAATCACTTTGTAAGAGCATATTTGATCACTGTAGGAAGGCTGGAAAGACTGACACTAACAAATGGGAGATTAGATCTCCACCTTTGATCAAGGAGTTGAGATCTAATCTTAGACATTGATCATACGGTTAGGGCTTCACTTCATTATCAAAGATTAAAAAGGAGAAAAGGCAAGGGAGAGCATTCATTCTTTGAGTGTAGAGTTGGAGAAGGAGAGGAGGTGAAGAGGAGGCTGAGATAGCTTCAAGAGGAAGTTGGGATAGCTTCAAGAGAAAGAGGTAGCAGTAGCATCTGCCGAGAAGAAGAGGAGAGGTCAAGAGGATGAGGGAGGCTAAGATAGCCTCTACTTAAGGAGAGAAATCTACAACAAGGAGAGACTAATAGGCTGAGTTTGAAGGTTGGAATAGAGGCTCAAAATTCTAGGAGTCTGGCATGCATTTTCAGAAAGAGATAGCAGCACACAATTCAAGGTTAAGGACGAGTTTCTAGTGTTTAGGTTGAGGTTGATCTTGTGTATTTTTAAGAGTTTGATAGGCTGAAAAGGAGGGGAGGCTCAACATTGTTTTCAGGGCAAGAAAAAGCTTGAAAAACAAGGAGAATAGAGGTTTTTCTAGCACGTAGCTCGAGGAGGAATTGCAGAGGTTTCTAGCATAGTTCGAGGGGTAGTAATTGCTAAGTTTGTACACGAAATTTAGAGGTCATTATATTGAGGCACAAATTCCAAGGTATGAAAGTGTGGGAGTTGGCACACATTCCTAGGGACAGAGGTTGTTTAATCATGCACTAAATTCCACACAGTGGTACAAATCTCAAGGAGTTGGGTAGAGTTATAAAAAGGGAGATAAGTACCCTGTGTAATTAATGTTGTGTAATAATTTCTATGAGATAAGCAAATAAGAAATCCTCTTCTAGACTAGTTTTCCCCTTGTGGGTTTTTTCAGGGTCAAAGATTGGCCAAAAACACTGTTCATTTATCTGTGCATGTTTTTCTAATTATTTTATCAGCTGAATGGTAAAAGTGAAGGTAGTGGTAGCCTAACAATGTTTTGGTTGCAATTTAATTTAATTTTTAACAAAGCAAATGAATATAGGTTTGGGCATTAAACTTCATGTGTAAAAGAAACTGAAACCAGAGGGGCTATAGGAACCTAAAAATTTTCTACATAGTATCAGAGCAGTGAGAACCCACAACTGATAAAAGTGACCAGCTAGCTACCTTCTACTGATAAGAGTGACCGGCAAGTAGAAACAACCTTATATACCAGAAATTTGTGGTTGAGAGGGAGGTTGTTTGTTCCTTTTTGGTGATTGAAAACCAATGTTGGTTGAGGGTGTCAGATGGCTAATGGTTTGAGGGTGGAGGATAGGCTGAGTGAGGTTGAAAATTGTGGCCATTGGCAAGATATTACAGTCTTACTGCTTGAGGAAGTTGAGGTGTGGGATATTATAGAGAGTGCAATACAACCACCCACTGATCCAATTAGTTGGCATACTTCAACAACCAAAATGTGAAGGATAATAGGATCCTTCTAGATGCTATTAAAGACCATATTATACTTTATGTATCAGGGAAGAAATATGCCTATGAGATGTGGGATTCCTTGATAAAACTTTACCAAATAAACAATTAGAACAAGAAAATGGTCTTGCGTGAGAAACTAAAAAACACCAAGATGACCAAGACTGACACAGTCACCTCATACCTTAGCAAGATCACACAAGTGAGATATGAGTTGGTCATAGTGGGAGAGATTTTCCCTAAGGACTAGTTGGTCAGGACAACATTGGATGGCTTTCACAAGCAGTGGGATGGATTCATAGATGGCGTTTTTGACAGAGAGCATTTTCCTAATCGGAGCAGGATGTGGGATGATTTCATCCAGGAGGAGACCAAGAGGAATGCGAAGAGTGACAGTTAGCATGGTGGTGGGGATGGGCAGGAGAATGCAGTTGTCACAACTAAGGGCAAGAAGAAGAAGGGGTCCACGAGTGGGGCTAGCAACAAAAGGGAGAATAGGAGTATGAGATGGACATGAGAAAAGTGAGATGCTTTGCTTGTAATAAGATGGGTTATTATGCCTTTACAAGAAGGAGAAGAAGAAGGGCGTTGCAACATCAATTGAGGTGGATGAGTTTTATACTGAATTGGCTTTAGTGGTGAGTCTAGCCACTAGTATTATAGAGCAGCAGGCTCATGAGCAAAGGAGCTCACCACAAGTTTCAAAATATTCAAGAGGTTCATAGGGATTGGGAGGATAATCGACTTCTAGGGTGATGAGAAAAACCTTCCTCGGTAAGAGGGAGTGTTGAGAAAAAGGGTGCCATGGAAGTGTTTCCTAGTACCTCTTGCCTTTGGCCTACGACAATACATGAGACACCTTTTTAGTGGGTGCCTTTATAAGTTATTAAAGTCAGGTGACTTTTAATCAGTGTTATCAGAACTAAACCAAAATCGGTGGGACAACACAATCCGACCATTTTTTGACCAAAACCAGTTCAAATCGGGCCTCCAAACCAGAATAGGTCGGTTCGGTACCGAATCGACCAGTTCAGGACTTGTTCCAACATTAAAAAAAAAAACAAAACAAAACAAAAAAACAAAAAAACAAAAAAAAAAAAATCCTTTTTTTAATTTTTTTAATTTTTCAGTTGGTTGGCCCACTTCTAATTCTCCCCTAGGGTAGCCTAATATTCAATCCTATGGCCCTCAGCCTAATAATCAAGCCTACGGCCCTAGTATTGCTATGCAATTCATGGTAATGTTAAATTCTTAAATTAAAAGTGACATTCTTATTTATCTTTTATTTTCATCCTTTTACTTAAATTTTTAATATTACCATGAAATGACTCGGGTTGTTTGAGAGTGGTTCCAACCTCATTGGATTTCATATGGAGAAAGTAGAATTTTAGATTTCACTCAAAATCCAACAGACTTAACATGTTCTCAGGATTTCAGGATTGCAACATTTCCATTGGATTTTGTCATGTACGAGGGTATGGAACTAGTATTTAGTAAAGAGTGCCAAACCCTCTATGTACTTTGATGTCAGTGGCATTGGTTGTCAAACTTCTCTATCACGACTCTATTAAAAATGTACACTCACTCAAACAAAATCTTGACATGACATGCTACGGTTTTTCTATCTTGTTTTAATGCCTAAATGGTTATATTGATGACGAAGACCCAAATATAGGAAATGGTTCTAATGATATGTAGGCATTTGTTGTAGCATGTTTTTTTTTAATGTTAGAGGCCATCTAGAGCTTATTTGTTGATGTATTTTCAGTTCAGAGATGGACTGCACTCAATTATATTTTGGTTATGTGCTTCCTTACATGCTATGTAAATGAGAAATTTTGCATATTTGTGTATAAATGGTTTGGATTCATATCGATGCACATGAATATATATGTTTCTCTTTAAAATATCAATATTTTATGTGTTTTTGGCTTTTTTTTCCTGTTTTTTACCTATTCCGGTCTTGCTCTGACCAATTCCCAGTCCACAAGGTTTTCTGTTCGATCATCGGTTTGGTTCTGATAACATTGCTTTTAATCACTGTATAAAGTTCAAACATACATGGTACTTTATAATATTAAAGTCATGTTATGTTTTTAAAGTGATTTTATTAGAGAAAGATAATTGTACAACTTAAAGTTATAAAGTGACGAGGGAGGCTCATTAATGAAGGGGAGACATAGGGGTTCAATGGGAGACTCAATATCCACCCTTGATGAAGGAGAGTTGAGATCTAATCTCAACCATTGATCATTGGTTTAGGGCTTCACTTCATTATGAGAGAAGAAAATGGGAGAAAGGGCAAAGGAGAGCATTCATTCTTCAAGTGTAGAGTTGGAGAAGGAGAGGAGGTGAAGAGAGGTTTGAGATAGCTTCAAGAGGGGGTTGAGATAACTTTTAGAGGAGGTTGAGATAGATGCTAGAGAAGGCTAAAATAGCTTCTAATGGAAGAGGTTGCGATAGCTGTTGATTTTGGGTAGCAACGGATGTGCTCTATCTCCAAAATTTTGTGGAGGGGCTAGAATACATAAGATCTCCAAGACCCAGAAATAGTTTGGAGAAATTCCACCCAGATTGTGAGTTATTAAAATAATTAATATTTTTAATGGGGTTCCTAAGTCTGAACTTAGGAAAATAAAAATATTAGTGGGTATTCATACAAATATGGGTGAGAAACTTCTAAGAGGCGAGGATCAAGTCTGTTTTGACTAGGGACTTAATCTCTGTTGTTGTTTCATCAACAGGAAAAGTATAAGAGGAGGCTTGAGGGTCAATTGGAGATACACTGAGTAATCAAATCAGTTTGATTTTTCTTGGGCGTGGTTTGCTTAGAAAATCGAACTAGTGATATGAGTTGCAGTGAGAGGGGCAAAAGCAGAGAGTTGGATCGAAAAGGAGTACCAAGCCAACAAGTACTAGGCAGAGAGGCAAAAGTATCATCAAAGAGGTAGCGTACAGGCTTACACAGCCCAAGAAGGGGCTCACGCAGAGCTGACATAGGCCAAGAGGGACTCTTTCAGTGGCAGTGTAGGATAATTGTCAGAAGTTTGAAATTTTACTAGAGTAGCGAGGTTCTGAGATGGGAGGGTTGAACAATAGTCTTCCTCCAGCAAATTGATCCGGTAGAAGGGGTGACGTAGTCTCCTAGAGGCAAGACACGAGCCCAAGTAGAGATTGCACTGGAATTTTCACAGTGCTTGCCGAAGTCAGGCCACTCAGTGGATCCGTTGTAACTTGGAGAACAAGGTAAACCCTCGTATGTATTTCTTGTTGCCAAGACTTCTCTGATCGGTTAGCCGGTGTGAGAGGCAACCTGTTGTACTCAGATTCTACTTGCTTAATAATACAAACCCTCTACATGCTGCACTGGTTTCCCGCATTGGG
>APFE030245297.1:9145-19809 GCA_000404065.3 Pinus taeda
TAAGACATAGCCACCAAGCATACACTAGAGAGAAACAAAACCAAAGAAGGAAATAACTGTGCCAGAAGAGTAATACAATACCCTAATATGTCCAACCCACTTAACCATTACCTATGAATTTGTGTGCATTCAAGACATGATAACATCACTGGCTACTTCAAAATCCAACTCCAGTCTATTCTGCGGGGTTTTGAATTATGTAAGCATCGTGTGCCCAAAACCTATCTCTAAACTATTATCAAGTAGCCCATATAAGCAACTAGTGCCTCTAGACTCAGAGGCATGCAGACGTTAGTCACTTCCACTGCATTGCCAAAAATAAATGAACACGTCACAAAAAAATTATGTGAATTATGCCATTGCTCTGTAATTTTTTCACTACACATAGAGTCGTCATTGCAAGACAATCAAGGGAATTGTCCCACCTACGACAAGGGAGGAGCCCAAACACACCATAAAAGCCAAAGAGCAAGATCTCTCCTCGAAGAATAGACGAACAAAGAAAGGTTTGTCATGGTAATGAATGTAGTGAGAGTGATATGCATGTATATTGCATGGGGCATGTTGAGATATCTATGGGCCAATAGTTAGGATGATTTCTCTTTCTATGATTACTGCTTTGATTTATTTTTACCTTTTATTACTTATTAGCTTCTTCAATTATTACTATGTTCATATATCATCAAATAACTACCATAACAAGAAGAACAATAGTACATAAGAACACAACATGTAGGCTGCAAGCTAGGGCCAAATCCTCTCCACTTGAGAGGAAAACCCGCAAATCTCTTCTCTTCTTATAGATTCTTCAATTGATGAATTCCAAGACCTCTAGACCAAGACCAATACCCTCCAAGACCAAGTCTAACCTTTCCCGATGATGTGCTTCCTTTGTCCAAGTCAAACCTAGTCAAATATCTTCCAGCAGCACAACTTCGATTCCTAACTTCAAAATTTTGGCATCTACTGCAAGTCTGAAATTTTCATCTCCCTGCAGCTGCTACTGCATCCACACATGTGATAGAAATTAACCTTCCAAGGCCTCCCAACAACTTCACTTAACTTGCTTCCTTGTCTAGGGCTAGAAGGTGACCTAGTAGATCCTTCTTCCAGCAGATTTGATGGTCTTCCAACAAATAGATAATTTTGACCTTGAAGTAGCAAACCCTAGCTTCACTTCTTCGCATGTGTGGGATAGAATTATCCCAAAAACAACATTTCTTCGTCCTCTTCCTTCTTCTCTAGCCTTCTTGGTCTTCTCCTTCACTTGAATGAGTGAGTGATGAATGTGTCTTAAGGAGGTCAAGTTCTTTCCTTTATATAGGCTTCTCAAGGTGGATGTGGCTCCTCAAAATAGGCCAACTTTCCAGCTGCTAGGTCGACTTGGTCTTGAGGGTATTTTGACACTTTTAATGACAAAAAATAATTTTCTTTACAAGTTACAATGTGCCTGATGGGGTCTTCAACTTATGATAATGACTCTTTTGACTTCTTGACCTAGGACAAACCTTAGAAGCACTCAATGGGTGCTTGACCTCTAAAATAAAAGACCTTAATTACAAAAATCATGCTCCAAAAATAACAATAATAATTTTTCTTTCATTTAAAAAAATACAAGAATCAAAGGTACATTTCATATTTATGAAGACCGAACCTAGTTATGCATTTTTCAATAGGGTGGGCTAGTCATGTTGCCCCCCCAAATGTTGTGGGAGGAGGTAAGGTGACAATCTCCCCCCCTTGACCTCTAATGTCATATCACCCAACAACCCAATCGAGTGTGTGTGTGTGTGTGTGTGTGTGTGTGTGTGTGTGTGTGTGTGTGTGTGTGTGTGTGTGTGTGTGTGTGTGTGTGTGTGTGTGTGTGTGTGTGTGTGTGTGTATATAGAGAGAGAGAGAGAGCCCAAAAACAATCTTTCTTCGCCCCCTTCCTTCTTCACTAGCCTTCTTGCTCTTCTCCTTCGCTTAAATGAGTGAGTGATGAATGTGTCTTAAGGAGGTTGAGATCCTTCCTTGATATAGGCTTCTCAAGGTGGTTGTGGCTCCTCAAAATAGGTATAATTTCCAACTGCCAGGCTGACTTAGTCTTGAAGGGTATTTTGACACTTTTAATAACAAAAAATAATTTTCTTTACAAGTTACAATGTGCCCGATGGGGTATTCAACTTATGAAAATGACTCTTTTGATTTCTTGACCTAGGAAAAACCCTATCAGCACTCAATGGGTGCTTTAACTCTAAAATAAAAGACATTTAAAAGGAAACCCTTGCTCTAAAAATAACAATAATAATTTTTCTTTCATTTTACAAAATACAAGAATCAAAAGTACATTTCATATTTATGAAGACCGAACCTAGTTACACATTTTTCAACAAAGCGGGCTAGCCATGCTGCCCCCTTCTAAATGTTGTGGGAGGAGGCGAGGTGGCAATCTCCCCCACAACCTCCAATGTCACATCACCTAACACCTCGATCAAGGATATATATATATATAATATATATATATATATATATATATATATATATATATATATATAATATATATATATAATATAGAGAGAGAGAGAGAGGAGAGAGAGAGAGAGAGGAGAGAGAGAGAGTGTAAATAAATTGCAAGTCAAAAACTGAAAATTAAATATAGACATAAAGTTTCATTTTTTTAGAATATAGAACATTTATAAAACTCTTGGAATCACTTCAAATCTTTATTTTATCCTTCACCTATAAACTGAGCAAATGTAAGAGCTCTTTCCATACAATTGAAAGTGAGAAAATTGTTGTGAAAACTATTGTTCATAATCAAACGTGTAGGACACAACTAGAGCATGTGTTAGATACATGTTTGGTATCTATCTTGTGTTTAGGAAATTTGTCCTAGCATGTTTGTGTCCAGCATGTGGGATACGAACATGGTGCCCTTGGAAGCCATGTCTTGTTACTTAGGAAGGCACTAGAGAATGAGAGAGAATATATATCTTTGTTATTGAGTGATGGATTGTCTGATTATCTAAGACCTAATTTATTTATGATGATTTTATCCAACACCCTCCCATAATGATCATATTTTCTTTTTCAAACACAAAAATGGAGTCTTTCGACAAGTAAGATGTTTGTAGCCCACTTAAAAATGAGTCCTTCAATCAAGAATTAGTGATGAGCTATATTCGGCAAGGTTGACGATGATCAATTTAAGTCCCCATCCTTCTGTTTGACCATCAACTCACCAATTCCTTAAGAGCCAATGTTGATTGAATAGTCTTCATTTCCACCAATGATATAGATTTTGGCTTGGTCATTAAGATTAGCTCCACATCTTGGCAGTTCAACATATCAAAACTTTCCATTTACCTTTTTGAGGAATCACCGTCCCACTTCATTTCCTTATCTTCACCCTCCATGAGGTCCTTTCTCCGTTCATGAAAATAAACAAATAGAGGATAATGAATCTGATATACCTTCTTGATTTTATAGGTCATTTCCTCCATTTGCTTGAAACAAATGTCATTCTTCCAAAACCATAACAATTTCCTTTTTTCTCCATTTTTCGATAAAAAGACAGCTATTATTACTAAAGAGGGCATCTAAGTGTGGCCAATACTTGATAACACAATTAACAAAAAGTAGATTTTATTGCAAACTAGGGATATAGTATAAATGCTTAAACAAGAAGCTTGCACCTTTCATTTGAACATGCACACCTTCCTTGCCTTCAACTTTGTATTGTTCTCCGTCAATGAGGAGAATAGATTCAGAGTTGGATCTCTTCTCAACAAAATCAATATAACAGTCTCTATGATTGTTCAATTGTTTAAAGTGATTATAACAACATAGAACATTGTGTAAAATTAACATGGTATTAAAGTTAAGGTGAAGGTTTGCCTAAGCAAACCAAAGAGCACCCCTTGAAGAGACTCTTTTTGCAAGTTGGTGATCTAATTTTTGGGCAAGATGTCTACCTCCTACTTCAAGATTGAGGAGAAGCTAAATGATGCCTCTAACTTTTCCACTTGGAGGACTAGATTAGATATTACACTGGATGAGAATGATGTGATGGAATATGTGCAAGGCCAAATAGTTGAATCTCTTGAGAATGCTAATGCCAATGTCAAGTCTAAGTACAAGAAAAGTGAGATCAAGGGTAAGAAAATTATCTTAGAGATGTTGAAATTTCTAAGTCTAACCCGTTAGAAATTTTCTTGCACTATCTAGTTTATTTCACCTACTTGTTTAATTACTAAACAAGTTATTTAACCATATAAGTACTAAAATAAACACAAATACAGTCTCAACCATCTACATATCATCAACTGAAAGAAATAGACAAACACACAAGTGACAACATTATTTTTGGACAATCGTCCTTGGAAAAACCCAACTTTGGTAAACTAGTGAAATAGTTCTGAGGGTTTTATTATTAAGTAGATTTTCTTGAGTACAACTGGGTGTCAAACTAGCTCACCCTATAGAGATATCAATCTGGCAGTAATACCTCTATTTGGAAGCAGATATTCGGCAAGTCTGTTCCACGAAAACTCTCCAATGCCTGTTTGCGGCACTGCGTCAGCCCTCCTGGCCTCTGTGTTAGCCTGAAACCCTCTACGTCATCCCTCTAATGCTCTATGCAGGCTCTATGGCCCCTTGCATCACTTCTGCAACCTTTGCATCACTCACATAGGCCATCTGGCTC
Organism: Pinus taeda; assembly: GCA_000404065.3. Taxonomy (NCBI): domain Eukaryota; kingdom Viridiplantae; phylum Streptophyta; class Pinopsida; order Pinales; family Pinaceae; genus Pinus; species Pinus taeda. The sequence goes on from APFE030245297.1 coordinate 13,833, forward strand.
CCTACGCAGTCACTCTGGCCCTCTGTGTAGCTTATGCTGGCTCTACATCTGCTTCTCTTCCTATGCACTAGTCTTCCAACACTATCTCTACCTCTCTGCTATGCACTCATTTCCCCTCACTGCAACTTTGATCACTAGTTCAATTTCTCTTAGCAAACCCTGCTCTAGAAAATCGAACTGACTAATCAATCTGGTGTATCTCTAACTGACCCTCAAGCCTCCTCTTATACTTTTTATGTTGAGTCTTCAACGGCCGAGATTGCATCTCTAATCAATGGCTAAGATTATATTTGGCTGATCCATATCATTTGGAACCTTCTCACCCAGTTTTATATCAATACCCATTAATATTTTTATTTTCCTAAGTTTAGACTTAGGAACCCATTAAAAATATTAATTAATATCTCTCTAACCATGTGGAATGTCCCCAAACCATTTGTGAGTCTTGGAGATCACATGTGCTTTAGCCTCTCCACCAATTTTCATGGCTAGAGCACATTCGAAGCTACCGCAAATCAACACTCCCTCTTAGCGAGGAATGTGCTCTAGTAATTCCCCACCACTGAACATTACTCTGATCATTCGCCACCGGTACCTATGCTGATGTTTCGCCTTGCTACCCAACATCCTCTGCACTGCTACATCCTATACTATTGCCCATGGCTCTACCATTGTGACTGTTACATCTGTACAACAACTCCTCTGCATATGTGTTGCTAATGGTCCTTCCTCCCAATACTGCATCTGCATTGCAGCCCTCTCTCATCATGCTAATCGTGCTTCCTATAGCACTACCACTGCTACTACTACATTGCAAGTCAGTTACTGAGATGATGGTAACTAATCTACTCAACTATTGACATCCGTGTCAGGCTAGAAGCCCTCTTGATGTTGAATCTCTCTCTACTGCTATCCTCTACTCCCTCTGCTACCTCTGCACTATTGTAACAACTTTGTGCCTCTCACACTGCTGCAAACACCTCTATGACTTCCTGCACTATTGAAACCTCCTTTATGACTCTCATACTACTGCAACCCTCTCTGTGCTTCCAGGGACTACTACACCGTAGCACTGTTCTGCGACTCCATCTGCATCCGCTTCTACTGACATCCATCATCCTGCCACTGTCTCTCGGGGCTCCCGTAGCCAGATATGATCCAAGGGTTTGGGTACCTCAAGGATCCTACCCCACAACTTCTGGGTCCTCCTGACTACGGCTCGATGTCACCCCAGCTTTTCCCTAGAGGTACATGAGCACACATGGCACAATCATCATCCTCCTCTACCTCCATCTCCGCCATCTCTGGTGTTGCCTTGGAGTCAGATGCCTCTCCCTTATTCTTCTTCCTAGGACACTAGGTTGCGTAACGACCCAGCTCCCCACAGTTGAAGCACTTAATCTTGGAGAAGTCCTTTTTCTTTCTCTTCCCTTGTTGCCCCACAGATGCCAGAGCCGCATCCTCTTCCTCCTCTTTCTTGAACCAGGCTCCTTCACTACTACTTCTCGCCTTGGTCAACCGTTTGATATCTTCTTGGCGAAGAGCTGCCCACAGTTCTTCCCAATCTAAAAGATTTGTTCTACCCAAAATGCTTTGGACGAATGTCTCCCACTCCTCGGAAACTATGTTCAGGGCGGTCCTAACCATTAACTCTTGATCTGATGTGGCCCTTGTGGAAGTGAGTTGGTCCTGAATCTCCTGCAACCTGCTGAGGAAGTGATCTATCTGCTCCCCCTTCTGCATCTGATACGACACAGCTGATTCTCTAGTAGCATCTTCCTTTGCACAGAAGTGCCTTGCTACAATGTCGTCAAGATATCCCACATTTCCTTTGCCATATTCTTCTTAGCAATATGTTGAACTACATGATCCTTAACCCCATCAAGGATTATGCACTTTTCCTTGGCCATCACATCCTCATACTTTTCGTTATCAGATGGGTCGACTAGGATAGCAACAGTTCTCAAGGTGAAGGCCTTGATGGGATGTCTATCCAGAAAAGACAGGATCCTGGCTTTCCATATCACAAAGTTAGACGTCCCATCTAGCCTGTCCTAATCCCTCAGTCCATTCATGGCCATCTCTACTCTTCTTTTTGACTCCTCTGAGTTTGTACTTCCCTCCTGGAAGTTCTATCTTCGACTCCCTATGAGTCCCTACTTCCCTCCTAGAATTTCTCTTCTAGACTCCCTCTAAGTCTCGATTTCCCTCCTGGAAATCCTTCTACCAACAATCGAATAGTACCTCTCCGATCCCCTTTGCCCCTACAACATTTATCTGTATTTCTTGGCCAAAAATCCACCTAGGTAGCAACTCCCTCTACCTTGGTTATGTCCTGTTAGGTAGTGTTTTGCCTCAACAACAACAACACCCCACCAATGTCACACTCCAGAATCTGCCCACAGCTTCATATGCCCTAGAAACTGAAGAAACCGAGCCTCTTGGGTCTGCGTAATCCCAGCAAGGCTGAATTGCTCTTTTGGCCAACTGCGTCACTCCCACCTCGCTAAGTAGGATGGCGTGGCTCCTCGTGAGCCTCTTCTTCCTTCCTTTGCCTTTGTGATCGCCTTTCTCTGGCTCGAAATGATGTCACGAGCCCTCTGCGTCACTCCTTTGCTGCTTTCTGCTTACGAACAACTTCTGTCACTCGAGACAGTTGTTTCTGCTACAAATTCTCTGATTTAGCTAGTGCCTTCAGCTCTCTTGTGATTTGCAATGCTTTGATACCATGTTGAAATTTCTAAGTCTAACCCGTTAGAAATTTTCCTGCACTATCTAGTTTATTTCACCTACCTTTTTAATTACTGAACAAGTTATTTAACCATATAAATATTGAAATAAACACAAATGGAGTCTCAACCATCTACAAATCATCAACTGAAAGAAATAGACAAAAACACAAGGGACACCATTATTTTTGGACAATCGTCCCTGAAAAAACCCAACTTGGGAAAATTGGTGTAGCAGTTCTGAGGGTTTTATTATTAAGCAACTTTTCTTGAGTACAAATGGATGCCAAACTGGCTCACCCTACAGAGATATCAATCTATCAGTAATACCTCTCTTTGGAAGCAGATATTCGGCAAGTACGCTCCACGAAAAATCTCCAACGCCTCTCTAAGGCACTGTGTCAGCCCTCTTGGCTTCTGTGTTAGCCCTCTGATGCTCTACACAAGCTCTCTAGCCCTCTGCGTCACTTCTGCAACTTTTGTGTCAGTCACGCAGCCATCTGCGCAGTCACTCTGGCCCTTTGGGTAGCTTCTGCTGGCTCTGCATCTGCTTCTCTACCTCTGCACTGGTCTTCTGACACTATCTCTTCCTCTCTGCTATGCACTCACTACCCCTCACTGCAACTTTGATCACTGGTTCGATTTCTCTTAGCAAACCCTGCTCTAGAAAATCGAATTGACTAATCAATTTGGTGTATATCCAACTGACCCTCAAGCCTCCTCTTATACTCTTTTTATTGACTCTTCAACGGCCGAGATTACATCTCTAATAGACGGCTAATATTAGATTTGACTTGATCCATGTCATTTAGAACCTTCTCACCCAGTTTTATATGAATGCCCATTAATGTTTTTATTTTCCTAAGTTTAGACTTAGGAACCCATTAAAAATATTAATTATTTTAATATCTATCTAACCGAGTGGAATTTCCCCAAACCATTTGTAAGTCTTGGAGATCTCATGTGCCTTAGCCTCTCCACCAATTTCATGGCTAGAGCACATCTGATGCTACCCGAAATAAACAAGAGATCATATCATTACTTATGTGTCCAAGATGAAAAAGTCAAAGGAAATGTATGACAAATTTATCTCTCATCATTGATGCCTCTAACTTTGACGCTTGGAGGACTAGAGTGGATATTACACTAGATGAGAATGATGTGATGGAATATGTGCAGGGCCAAATAGTTGAACCTCCGGAGAATGCCAATGCCAATGTCAAGTCCAAGTACAAGAAAAGTGAGATCAAGGGTAAGAAAATTATTATTGACTCTCTTAGAGATCATATCATTAATTATGTGTCCAAGATGAAAAAGTCAAAGGAAATGTATGACAAATTTATTACAATATATGAAGTCAAAAATCTTACCCAAGTCATTTCATTGAAGATTCAACTTCGTGATATCATGTTGTCTAAGTCGGAATCTATTACAACCTACTTCATGAGGGTCGCCAAGATAAGGAATCAACTTCTTTCCATTGGAGAAATTGTATCTAATAAGGAGCTTATACAGATGACACTTGATGGGATCCCCATGTCTTGGGAGACATTCATTACTAGAATTACTTGTAGGAAGGAGATACCTTCATTTGATGAACTCTTGGGGTTGTGCACTCGTGAGTAATCCAAGCCCATTTCCAGAGGTAGAATCCAGAGACAAGATGAAGAAGGAGAGCCTACAACCTTTACAGTCAATGTTAAGAAAGGAAAAGGAAAAGGAAGATCTTTCAAAGGGAAGCCAAAGAAGCTAATCCCAACATTCAACAACAATAGAAGGGGCTTTTCAAGAATCCAATGCTACAAGTGTGACCAATTTGGACACATTGCTCGAGATTGCCTAGATAGAAGAAATGCTCAAAGGCCTAGAAACAACAGCTACAATGGCTACAACAAGTTCAACAATATGAGTGGAAGAGTTCTTGCTGCCCATGCAAGTGCTAAAGAGCCCCAATGCCCTCGAAAGAGGACTAAAATTATAGGGTATGCTAATAATGTTGCTAATTCTCAATCTGAATATGTTCTTGTTACTACTCTTTCTTGTTGAATTTCTACGATCTTGGGTCTAGGATAGAATCTTAGAATCTCTTGCGCTACCAAACCATGAGTGTCAATAGAACTACTTTGCACAATGGAACAACATAAAGTAGTAAATCACACATGCACAAGTATTGAAAACTTTTTACAAAATATTGTACAAATATGTACAACAACCCAATCTTCGTTAATTAAACCAATTGAGTAATACAACAGTCTAGGGCTCCCATACAAGGGATACAAGATATAATAACAATCTTGTTGCAATCTCTATGTCGTATCTCATCTTGCCAGTCCTTCACTCCCGTTCTTCTCTCTACATGTCCCTTAGTCCATCAAGAGACAACACATAGAGTCTCTGGGGGAGTTTCCACCTATCACTGTTGCAAGTCACTTCTGCTACAATGAACACGTGTTGATCCAATCTGCTCTTCTAGGCTAGCCAATACTTGAGCTTCAATTTGCCAATATAGTAGCTTCTTTCATCCATTAAAGAGCTACGCATTAGGCTCAATCGTTCACCTAACCTTTAGCTATCAAGCTCTCATTATGACTGCTTGTCAAGGGCTACTTTTGGTCATCAACATGTTGCCCTCCACCAGTCCAATGATGCCCAATACTCCACTGCAAGATCTGCTCCTAGGATATGTTGATTTCTCGTAGCATTGGAGTGCTCTAAGCCTCAAAATTTGCAGGGAGGCTTAGACACATGCATTCTCCAATACCCATAAATCATTTGGGAAATTCCACCCAGAGACATTTTTCTTAAAATAATTAATTCTTTTTAATGGGACCCTAAGTCTAAACTTAGGAAATTAAAATAATTAAACAGTATTAATATAAACTGTGGGAGAAATTTCTGTAGGTTTCAACCCCGTACAGAAATTACCTGCATACGAATTCTAAATCACAGGAAAAATAAAAATGCGAGAGCATAACACATAAAACACATATACACAGAGATTTCCCACTGGATCTCAAAACCGAGACTACCAGCGTGATTTTTCATTATATTCCTTTCAATGTTACAATACATATTTATACATGCCGAAGCATCCAATACCATGGACCGAAAACCATCGCGTCCAAAACCATGGACCGAAAACCATAGGTAGGTTCGCCCAACCTAATATAGGGTCCAAAAAAAAAATTTTCTCGGGGCGCTGCCCCGAACCCCGTAGAGGGGGGCCACCTACCCCCCTCAAACCCCCC